>JAGTTH010005796.1:0-187076 GCA_022606485.1 Agraylea sexmaculata | reverse complement strand
TATTTAAAAATATATATTTTTTTATCTTTTATAATATTTCAGCCCTGGATGCGGTGTTAGTGGCAAAAAGAAAAGCAGTGAATAAGTCGCGTGCCATACAACACAGCAATTGAAACCCTCATATACGGGATGTTTATTTATATAAAATAATGTATTTAAATTTTAATTTATCGTTTTCGTATGGAGTAAATATTTTTCACTAATTCATAAAAATTGTACATAATAAAAAAATCTAATCAACAATTTAAATATACTTATTTTGATTTATATCAATATGTATATGTATATTTGTATACAAATTAAAGTCAAACTTCAAGCTTTTTTTGGGAACGTATAGTCATTTGATTATTCATGGAAATACTATGGTTTTCTTAAACACACATAATTAAATTATAGTGAATATGATATTTATTATTGATAAATAAAATATGCTGCTGTATATAAAATCACAAGTGCACCGACATGTCACAGTTTGTGAATCAATTTTAATATTACATACTATTTCACCGTTAGTCTGTAACCAGTTTAATAAGCTACTTAATTATTTAACTAGATCATTTTTACAATTGTAAAGGACGATTAAAGAGCTTAAAGATTCTATTAAATTATATTTCATATGTAATTTGTATATTTGATTAAGCAATCCATCAGCTTTTGTATGAAAACGTGCGGCAGACATCAAACATGAATACACAATAATAATTTAATAACATATTCAATAATTTAATAAATGTCAACGCAGATGAACATAAATTGCTTTTCTTTGAGTTGATGATGTCCACAGAAGTTAATGATATAGAATTAAAAACAAATTGGGTTTTGGTCCAAATTTTTGAAAATATGGTATTTTAGAAGCGTTCTCAAACAGTGGTCGGAATTTGTATTCAAAATTATATGCTTTCTTGTTTAATGGAAATATAATTGTTATAATGACATCATCATCTTCAGTACAAAATAATGTTTTACTTAACAATACAAGGCATCCGGCTGCTTATATTTATGATAATTTTTAATATTATATTTAATAAAAAAATGTTGCATTTATGTATTTACAGTTGTGTGGGAAAAATGTCCCATAAAATTTGAGATTGCATGCAATAAATGACGTTTAATATACAGCATTTAATATTTTTCGATGGGAAACTGGCGAAATTTCCACTTCTATTATAACGGAATTAAAATAGTGTCACACATTTTTTTTCGACATCGCTGCAAAAAGTGCAAAAATATATTATTATTATATGAGACATAATTTGCGACGTGGTGTGACAAGATGGATGATATGTCACGGTTTATAGTTTTTTGTTTAAAATAAAATATAGACATTTTGACACACGAGCTTCTCTAAATTAAGAGAACCTAAAATAGATATTTTTTAATAATATTATATTTATTTTTATCTATACGCTTCGAGGGTTTTTTTAGATACAAAAACTATTACTAGATGCACAAGACACCGATAGAATGGCTCTGCCCGATTCAATAATTACCTCGGTATTTACCTTACAATCTCGGAAATCAGAGTAAACTTGGTTCAAGGCAATCGATCGTGATTTTATTAATATTATTCCCGAGTCGTTATAACTAATGAAAACATATTTTTTTCGACTTAAGCTGGATTTGAACCCATAAGCAGTATATTAGTATTTATTCACCTTATTCCCTGAACTATTAATCTAGTTTAATTACATTAAAAAAATCAACAAGTCTTCATCAAGATATTTAATTATGCATGGTTTTTACAGGTGCATAAAACGGGATTTGAAGCATAGCAAATTTGCTTAAATCATTGGAAATAAATTATTGGTCGCGTTGATTTCTTGTTGGCATTCCATAATTTAAAGAGTTAAAGTTATACTACTGTACTAGTTATAAACTATAGTGGAAATTTCTTTAAATCATTGAAAATAGCTTGAATGCACTTTCGAAGCAAAGGGCTGCATTAATTATAATAGTGTTATTGAGTCGAGCTAGATGGTGTGTGTATGAATAGACTAGTTTGGTAGTATTGGCTTACAAGCGTACGTACCGCATGCAACTCTCTCATTATACGGGCCAAAGGTTAATAATTCGATTATTTAAGACTTGTATTAAACCTAACCTTAAGTTAACATTTGTTTTAAACTATGTTCAGGATCAAGTCATCAAATTAACTCATGAATATATGAAATACAAATATATTTGTGGGAATATTCACACCTTGTCTAATCGTAGTCCGATTATTATTTAAATAATTGTATCGACTACTTGAATTGGCGTCGGTGTTCAATGGAAAAGATTCACTAATAAATGTCACGGAAGGCTGGTCTAGCAGTTTTTCCCAAATTTTTCATCTGCAACGGCAAACTAACTGTACTGAAGCCTTGCTTTGTGGACATAACGGAAAATCATTGGATAATTAGGTTAACTACAATTACTTCACTATTCACTTTTCAACACTTTATATCATTATTTTCATCACGCGAACATTGGACAGTGTTTTTGTACATTAGTAGAAAAGTGACGGCGATGATGGGGTGAATATTTAAGTTAAATATCGCATGTGACATATTCGAATCAATTACAGACAAAAAAAACACTTTTTTTACAATGACAGTACGGTACATACAAAATGACGTAAAACTGTTATAAAAAAGGAGATTTAATATGGTCTTTAAATATAATACTAAATTATGTGAGATACGTATCGACGTAAATTACGTATCGACGGATTAATCCGCAAATTTGATAACTCCAGTAAATTAAATTTTGGAAAAGCAGCGTTTGATTATCCCATAAATATTTTATTTTATGGCATAAGCCATAGATTAAATATTGAGAATAATCTCATTCTCAAATCTTATCTGTCAACGACTGTTACAGTTACAAAGATCGCCGACTCAATAATTGCCTCAGTATTTACCTTTCAATCCAGGGAATCAGCGTGAACCTGAATCAAGACCATCGATCGGGATTTTATTAATATTATTCCCGATCTCCCAGTCGTAATAACCGCTCGATTTTTTTTAATCAAGTGGGATTTGAACCCGTAATATTTGTAGCAACGAGCCTTTTCCTCTGTGCTTTTTATTATTTTAAATATGTGACATTTCACAATGAAGTCAAATTTTAATAAAAATTGGATTAAAAAAAAAAAAAACCGTTAATATAATAAAATAAACCATCTAAATAAAAGTGGCTGATTAAAGTACAGGTTAAATGGTTTTTTATTCAACTCGAAAATTTACTGCTTAAAATTAAATTATTTTATACATAATAGGTAAAATAATAACGACTAAACAGCTGTGTCAGATTAGAGGCTAGCAAGAACATATATCATATATATATATATATATATATATATATATATATATATATATATATATATATATATATATATATATATATATATAAACTATATATATATATATATATATATATATATATATATATATACATGTTACATATGATATATGTAACATATGTGAATATATATCATATGTCACAATTTCCCAAGAAATGGGAGTGATTTATAATATTTGGTATAGAATATTCAGAATATTTTTCATACCAATTTAGGAGTGAATTTTCTTGAATCGTGTAAGAAAAATGCTAAAATTTATTTTGTGTGAGGTCTTTTTTCATACATATGCATTGCATAGTGCAATAAATAATAATTTACTTTTCAGACATCAAGCGGGTATTTTTTGGCATAACGCTACGGCGATCAGTACAAATATTTAGAGAGGTCATAAAATAAAGATTTACATTCAGAATAACTTTTTCGATGATGCCAAGATTGCGGTTCATTAAAGCAGTATTGAGAATGCGTGCCGGATTTGATATTATCAAATCAATACAGATGGAATTGGGACAGTAAATACAAGAGGTCATTCAGCAATGACATGACGAGCTTTCAAAAGCTCAATTATATACATATTTTTTAACTGTAAAATGAACCAGATCCCCTTGGATGTACTGGCATTTTATAAATTCAAAAATATTATATAAAATATATTTTCCTAGTATGGAATTAGTTTAATATGGTTAGTTAAAATTAGTTTGAAGTACCTTAAATAATCCGTCTGTTTAAAAACCTACTTTTTTTACAAATCTTAGCGTAAATATACGTACATACATCATTTTAGTTTTCATGTATTAATATTCTTTTTTAATGGTTTCGTGTCTCAAAAATGATAATTAAGGGGCTGGATGGAGTCAAGGCGGATAACGGGATACGCCCTTTTTCCGTACTTTTGTAAATTAACTTTTGAATATTATCGTTAGATATCCTGATGGACATTTAAAAATACTTAATTATTGTCTGATATATAAATTCGGCTTAAAGAAGACCCAAAATGTATAAATGAGCGGCTGGCTGAAATAAGGGCGAAATCCGGATTGAGCCCTTTTACAGTAAAATGGATTTTTCAAATAGACTCAAAAATTCTCCATAGATCTGTGTAAAAAAATACATTCTATTAAATATCCTCTAATGGGTATTTATCTGCTACCAAAGACAATACTTCGGCATATTAAAGATATAATGTTTTACTGGATTTTCTCGAAACGCACAATTTTAGTATAAGCCCTTATTCCACCCAGCTCCTAAATTATATTAATATCCTTCTAAGTTTTTGTCTGTTAAGTAGGCTACAAACAATTCGGTCATGGTTTTAAACTCTAAACTGAAAATATAAAATTAATTCACACGGTTATATTGATTAGGATTTAAAATCAATAAAACTCCGTGAATCGTCTATAATAGATCTAAGTTTACTCTGATTTCCCGACTGAAAATGTGAGTAAAACCCTTTAGAACTGTATTTAATGATTTAAGCATATAAATAGCAGATTATATTCAAACTAGGGTAATTTTAATTGAAATTTTCAATTTGTTAATGTGTTTTTTTATCGTTTAGAAGAAATTTTTTATTTTAAAAATGAAGTATGAAAATGTGGAATTGTTATGCATTATCAAATTAAATACATAATATTTTGAAATAATTTAATATTTTTAAATGCTCTGATTTGTTTTTAATACGAAGATAAAACGTTGTTTGTTTTTTTCATTCGAAAGAAGTTTGAATTTTTTAATTAAAATTATTAATAAAATAATATAACGCGGTTTTCATATGATGACAACATTCATCACAATATTTAAAAAGCGAGTCTCCCGATAAATACTGTTTTTTTGAGAATTGTCATTTATTGTGCATTATTAAATATCTTATCTTATTATTTTGAAATTAATTTAATATTATTATTATGGGGAACGGGTAGGCCCCAGGATTGTTGGTCCGATGTATCAGTGCAGGAGTGAGTGTTGTGAAATGAAAGATGGAGTCACTGGCCAGTGTGTTTATTTGGAGGTTAAGTATACAAAGGAGCATCGTGTGTTGCGAGCATCTCGTCCGAGACCCAAGTGACAGTGTAAGGAGGCGGGATCAGGGAGCTGTTCGCGGTAGCTCTTAGCGGCCAGCTGGAAGTGCATAAATACATATCTGCGCTGTCCAGTAGCCGCTATATTATCATTAAAATACCCGTTTCAAGATTTTAGATATGTATTAACTGTAGTAAAATAATAATATGAATTATTATTCTTCCATCTGGTAACACTGATGGTTGAAAGACCCGTACACACACCGTAGACAATTATATATATTATAGGTACAATCAATACAAATAAAACCAAATGACACCAACAAGTATGATTAAAAATAAAATATATATTAATACATTGTGTGTAGTAATTTATTGAGTTTAGCTATTTTATATTTTGTGCTCTGAATCATCGAGAGTAAAAAATTATCTATATTAGATTCCCTGCTTGATAAAAATATTTAAATATTCTCCCTTTAACCAGTAGCGGTCTCAGCCCTACAACAATGACTTGCGAATGACCTTCTGTTAAAAATGATTGCAGCTTGATCAGATGATTGAAGCACAAGCCAATAATAATTGGAGATGATAGTGGCATGTAGTTATCAGGTAGACAATACAAAGTATACAATATTTGATGTGACAGAAAGGTAGTGATGTGTAAGAGCAGACATTACCTGGTAGAAGTGTATCATCTTGTACCGCCTTCTCAATGAACGAGGGGAAGTATCGCTGGCCTTACAGATAAATAAATACATAATAATATCGGGAAATAGGACACTCAATACATATTCATCTAAAATTGTTTTCCATAGTCTACTTTGTAATATAGGTGGCAATTTCCCGTGAGAGTTTTCTATACTCATAATCGGACGATTTAAATAAGAGGAAGAAGCATAAACCAATATAATCATGGTATAATATAATTGTAGTCATTGGTTCGTATCCTTCTCAAAATAAATAAACTGCGAATAAGAGTTCAGGATAAAATCCCCATTTTAGCCTATTTTTACACATATTTATTATTTTCTGCATTGTAAGACGAAAACTACTTCGATTCGATCTCATACTTCGATTTTACTCTCACACATTTAATCATAAAATATATGTTATCATTTGTTACAAATGCAATATTTACATGTCCATTTCGCTTTTACATATCCAATCTACTTAAAAAGCCTACTTTGCCTTACTCGTGTTGAATCTAGGATAACCTTAGAGAAAATATAATAATTTCCTTGCTCTGAGAGTATAACTTATCTCTGACCGAGGTAATTATAGTTAAACAGATAATTAATATGTTTAATTAAAATGAATTATTATAATGGTGTATTTATTATTAATCATCTTAATAACAAAACTACAGGAGTAAATATACTAAATAACTTTTATTTAAGGTTCTATTCTTTTGGACCTATAGAGGGTGGACAAGTGAATAATAAAATATTAATGTTTTTTTTTTATTAAAAAATAATTGCTTCATTTATTAAAATATTTATTAAAAAAATACACACACAACATTTGAAATTAAAAATGATTTTTCTGTTATTTTATACCCCCTAAAATATTCTCAGTGAGTTCAATTACACAATGTAGTTCTGTATACTATGTACTATTAAAAAATAATAGTTCAAGTTCGTATTCTTGAATTGAATTGTGAATTTGACCCTTCATCTGATTCTGATTAATTGGTCCAGAATTCCAGAAGGATGCCGTTTATAAAACCATCAATAGGATGATTGTTTTTAATATTCTTTTTCGTGTAGTACCAAGGATAATAGAGTTGCCTATATATTTATCTAATTATTCAAATATCAGACTCACATGATATGTTAGTTAACTCAAATCAAACCAATCTGTGAAGGATATCATTTCAAAATATAATCATGTTATTTTAACACAGGTCCAAATCGTTTGGTATTTGAAGTGATTAAACCCAATATTTATTAATTTGAATACTGAGTGAAGCATCCAGTGTATGAAGAGTTTCCAATAGAGTGGTTTCCTCATTGGTGTTCCTCGAATGTATTGTCTGTTGATATAAACTACATAATATTGTGTAAAGAGAGGTTGTTTTGCATGCGGATTGTTAGCAGGTTGTAAAGAAAGCAGTGAACCAAGTAACACAGATATTGAAGCGACCTGGTTACTTCATATCATCATCATCATCACTATCATCACCACTATCTTCACAGAGTAACTACATCATCATCATCATAACACTAGCAGCACAACAATATCAAAGGACCGTTAAAATTCTCCTCATTATAATTTACATGCCGAAAGTTCCGACCTCGGTCAATGTTTAAAAACACAGTAAGCCAAGCGAGTTATTTTAATATGTAGATTCAATTAAAATGTTTACAGTATATTTTTATTAATTACACATAATTTATTTATTTATATATTATTATTTATAACACCTTCTTTTTATGTAAATATCTTTTACAGTCTGTATAGTATTATATATTAAAAAATAATGTACATAAATATATTTGGAATTGTCAAAATTAGTTTTTTTTTAACATTATGTTAAAGTTTATCATAGTCATCTCTGATATATATATATATATATATATATATATATATATATATATAGTAGAGTATATATATATATATATATATATATATATATACATGACTTTCAGCTTGATAATTGAAAAAAAAATGTAGATATGTTAGTGCATAATATTGTATATTGCATATTGTAAACAAAAAAACGATTTATATGATTTTTAAAATGATTTACCTTCATCTTTGAATTAATATATATTTGAAGTATTTATTATATAATATTTTATGGGAATGTACAAAGGGTATCTTTAAATTATCAGAAAAAAAAGAACCCAAATTATATTAAATAACTATACACTTTAGGTGTACTTTAAACATTTCTTTCGGATTAATTTGGAAGGACTACAGCTTATTATTATTAGCGGAAAGAGATATATTCAATAAATTGTACTACATGAACATTAAATTAGTTTTTTAATAAAAATTAAGGCATAAAAGTTTTTTTTTGATAAATATTTCTTGGTATTTTTTGGCTATCCCCATCCCTGTCTTTATAATAAAAATATAATATGTAAATAAATATAAAACATAATGTATATAATAGCCTAAAGTGTGTGTAACGATCCTTTAATGACGGGTGCTGCCACACGGAAAAGTAATTTAATTAGTAATTTTAATTAAAATATAGATATTTTAAATCTCAAAACGGATATTTTATTAATAAATACGTGCATAATATATCACCAAAAAACATTAACAATTGAAAATTTCAATTAGAAATACCCTAGTATTTAATAATTGCTTCATATTTATTACAGATATCTTCCTATATATTCATCAAGCATACTTTATATCTTAACGGTTCAAAATCCATAAATAGTGGTAAGTGTGTTTATTTATTTATTAATTCATAATTCAATACCCGATGTTGCGATGTATTTTATGGCATAAAATACAATGCTCTAATTGTATCATAAACAGCTTATATTAAATCATCAGCCATAATGTATTGGCAGAGAGAAAAAGTGAAGTATGTAGGTATATTTATGATGATCAGAATTCTAGTTCATCTAAGATATGATTCTAAAACAATAGCTTGTACATTGTTATTCCATCAGATCTTTTTAATCCGTTTTGCTAATCATTGTGATTTGAACACAGGTCGAGTCGTGTGAATAGATCCGTCGTGATTATGAATCATCTTTATAATGGAAAAGCGTTTTCGTTTATGACATAAATGTTAATACTGTTTCTAGATTGAGATATGGACAATTAAACTAGATTTAAATCTTGTGAGAATATGTATATTTTTTTATTTTAAATTCAACTTATTCTGTACGATTCATAATTGGCATTGTATATTAGTATGCTTAAAGAGTAGGCGATGGAGAATATTTTTTCAAGTAACTGTATAGTAGATTGGGATATTTTGCGACACTTAAATTTAATTTATATAGGTAAAAATAAAAACAAAAGATAAAAAAGGTAATTTTTTTCTGTTTTTCATAATAATTTGACAGAATATGGACATATTATTCAAATATACGAACAAACATATAAAGATGTATGTATAGTAAAAATAACTCAAAAAAATATTGTATATGGCGTATTTTTGAAATTGTGACTAGTGAAAAATAAGATAAAATTATTTTATTTTAATTTCATCAAAAACCATAAACTAAGCCTTATTAGCTTAATGGTAAGAGCACTTGGCCGATATCCTAAAGATGCGGGTTCAATATCTGCACCAGGTGTGTGGTGTGATGAACAAACCTCGACCAAGAGGATGAAAAAACAGATTTTCAATTGTTCAAAATTGTAGAGCACTGCGCGGCTTAAATTTATAATATATTTATTTATTATTCTATTTGAATTTTTGGATAATTTTTAAATTTACATTCAACTTTATAATTTGTGATAAGTATGATAACTGTAGAGTTAAGATATTATTATAAAGGGAATCGTTACAGAGCTCCAATACGTCAAAACGCTTCATTATACCCACTTGGACTAGGTCTGGTAATGAAGAATTGCATTTTAATTTTTAAAATAATTATTTTCATGCAATACCTTTCTATTATTTCCAATAGTGTTACGCCTTATAAATTATTTACTATAATTTTTTGTAACAATTCTCACAGATTGAAGCGTGTCGCGATGTAGGATAAAAAGCTACACTCTATGTATATTTAGATACGTCATCGTTAAATTAAATCGAGATTTTATAACAACCACAAGAAAAGTAGTTGTATTTTTTTGTGTGACAAAATTGAGAAGAGGAGCGTGAATTGGCATCAAAAATAATCGAAGCGAAGTGCGACCGATCTAATAAAATATTAGTTTGTGACGCTATAATCTAAGACGATTAGTTATGGTCCTTTTTAGAATATTCTATTGATACTCGGAATATAACGGAAGACAATGAATACTTGCAATATCCCATACAATCATGCCCAATGTATTATATTATATTCTGAACAGCTTAAGATTACACCTATTTCGTACTGAGCTGATAAGATGTTTTAAGTATAGTCTTCATACAATCACACACACAATCCACATCAATTTTTCAAGGTTTTGTTTCTCCTTTAATTTTAATATTTTTTTACAAGCGTAATATCTCAGTGGCGTGTGGCTACAAATACTGTGGTCATGGGTTCAAATCCCACTCAAGAAAAATGAATTGGTTGATCAGATATTACAACTGGGAGATCGGAAACATTATTAATAAAATCCCGATCGATCGTCTTGATCCAGGTTTAATCTGATTTTCTGTATTGTAAGGTAAATACTGATTATTAAGTCGGTGACCTGTGTAACTAGTAATAGTTAAGATCACCGACAGACAATTAATTAACACGTTGTTGTGTCTAAAAACCCCTATAATATTAATTCTGGGTTAGGTTACCTTGATATATTTTTCATCATATCAGTGAGAATATATTAAACTGGTCATGGGTTAGAATTCTACTGTAGTAAAAAAATGAATTGTTATTACGACTGGCAAAATGACAATTATATTAATAAAATCATCTCAATCGTCTTGGTCTAGATTTCCTCTGATATCCTGGATTATAATGTAAATACTGAGGCAATTATTAAGTCGGTGACCTGTGTAGCAATTAAGACGTTATACAATTAACAATTAACATTTGTAGTTGTGTCAAATTAACAACTTGTTGGGTCTAAAAAACCCTCTCAAAAAAGCTCCTCGGGGCGTTAATAAATAATAAATAAATAACCGAGATTATACTGTGTAGTGAAATCTGAGAAAAATTATTCGTAACATTGGAAATTTCTCATTAGTCTCTCAATCATATAATTCCAACTAATGATGTTTTGCCTCAAACTGTGACTTTTTCTGAACACAAAGGCTTGTGATGAAGTTCTGAAGGTCAAAATTTGCAAAAAAAATGGTCATAGTAAAAATGTCCAAAATAAAAAATTTCATTGAGGAGCCGACATGATTTTTAGGTCGATATAATAAATATATACAATTGATTAAACGTGCCTTGGCTTGTCTCATTTTGACAAAAAAGTCAAACAAATTATTGGATAAAATAAAACATTGTATGCTTAAATTCAATAAAAAGTTTAAGTAAGTTTGCCTGCCTTTGTTTAACTCAATGGCAGTCGAAATTCATTAAAAAAAGTTTCTGGGCTAGAATATCTTATTAAAAAATCATTAGGTTGAAGCTTCGATTATTTGACCATTTCGAATGTTTAGCATCAATTCTAAATTAAACCGTCAAATAGTGTTTATTCATTCAGGTGGCAAAGCACCTGTCTTATATAACGGCCGATCCGCTATGGGAAATACGATTCCAAACCTTTAACATTAAATAACGGCTAGATCAGATTATTGTAATTACAAAATCAGTCTATCGATCGATTATTCGGAAACCAAATGATTTTCACAGTGATCTTGTTCAAAGGAACAATGACCTCCATAGAAAAAGGTATATTTGACGCAATGAAAACTTCAAAGATACAATATTCTGCTTTAACTCACAATAAATTTCTTTAAATCACTACTAAGAATTATTTCATTGGAGATATAATTTTTTATATCAATTGGCTTAAATTAATAAACTCTCGATGCAGATTATTTGTTACGTATAATATAATGTATTTTGTTTACTTTGAAAAAAAATTTTATATACTTAATCGTTTTCCTCAAGCATTCTTTTGTTGTTTTTTGAATATTAATTTTTTTTTACAAATACCCTGTAGTAAGGGGTAAAAAACTATCTATATATAATATATTAATACAATTTATTTCATATCTGATAAAAAAAATACTACCAAATTGTACGAATTATTGTATTTAGTCTACACAAAAAAAAAAAATTAAAACGACATAATTATTTCATACATAATAATACATTGATTTTAAAATGATTTAATGGACATTTTGAAAACTTCGCTGTCAGAGTTATATAGCCATGGCAAACCGAAATGTTTACAGCAATAGCCGAATTCGTTGTGTTTATAATAATAAAAATGCGAGTGTCAAATTTTTCAAAATTAAAAATAAAAACTAGGACCCTTAAGTATCAATAAATTCCTTATAATTAGATTTTTTTTCCTTCAACTAATTGCAATTATTAGTTATAGGTATTTACCTGTTACCAAATATCATATTAGAGATAGAATATTTTTCTAGATTATCTAAAAACTGACAATTTCAGTATAACCCCTAATTCCACCTAGCCCCTGAATTATTAAATTAAATTTACAATTTCTTTAATATAAAAAAAGTTTTTACAATGATTGATAGAACAATACATCTTTGGAAATAGACTTAGGTGTACAGAGTGTATAAATCTTTTTACCTATAACTAACATGAGAATGTATTATTTAAATTTGACATGAATAATAGTATTAAATTATAGAAAGAATGCGAAAAAAATAATAACCCATCTACAAGATTAATAAATAAGAACAACAATAAAAGTAATATTTACAAAACAATTACAAAATAGAGCCGCATAATGCTTAAAAACTAAATAACAGTGTGTTTGGTTTAAACCAAATTTGAGTTGATTAACATATAAATGATTGCTTCTTGCACCTTACTTTAATTAACTTAATTTAATTTTATATACATTCCATATATATTATGTATGTACATATACATTTATACTTTCCATTTTTGTTTTAAACCTTTTTCATTAATATTATTTTTGTCTCGTCTGTAAAAAAAGCTCTCATGGGTGTTTATATGCAAATAAATACATATTTAATTAGAATAGGTAGCATATGGGAAAAAAATAAATACCCATTGGTCCCTCAATTAGGCATACATTGTATGTGCATAGGTTTATAAATAATCTATTTTCTCATTTAATAATAACATCTAGACTTGAATACATTTAGAAGTGATTCACTTATTTGTATGAAGCCGACTGTAATTGTATATTATAAATACATAATATTATTTGCAGTGCGCATTCATAATACGTGTGTCATGTGTTTTGGAAACTGTATGAGAAATGTGTCTTAATTATGAATGACTTGAATGAAGTGTGCCAAGATGGAGATTTTTTCGGCGGACCACTAAACATTCGTGTCGCCATTTAATGAAATGTGAGTGTTTTGCAAAGATGATATTATATTATTGTGAATATAGAGAAAGAGTTGAGCAGTATTGTACGGTTATTTATGTCATTGTTGTTTTGACGTGAAATGCGAATCACATTTATAAGAAGGTACTCTTACAATAACATTCTGACACTAAATAATAAAAAAAGAAAAGCGGTACTAGATTCAATTACATCCATTATTGTAACAATGAATCCATAATAAACAAGGTTTTCACTGTGGGAAATACGATTAACCTACAACTTTCGTAGAATCTGCTTATTATTATTTATCATCATTGATCATGTTGTTGTAATTGCAAATATAAAACATTAAAAAAGAAAAGGTTAAATACACCTAACATAAAAATGGGAGGGACGAATTCTTAATTTAACTTAAAACAAAATTATATTGTGTGTTTTCATTTGCTGTTTTTAATATTGGGATTCCTAGGCGTGCGTCGTCGTAAACGTACACCGTAAAGACGGTAATCGAGAACCAAATATCGAGAACTGACATTTAGCGCGCTTAAACAATTAGTGATGTCTCACTCGGACCCGTCTACTTGGTCCGCCATCTTGATATTTATACATCCAGTTGTATAGCATGCTAATATATCGGTGATATTGGATAACACCAATGACAAAGAAGTGTGCGAGAAAATAGAATTAAGGGTCTCATTAAATATAATAAGTGTGTTAGTGAGTCGTGCTAGAAATGATAGTTTTGGTGCATATAGAAATAGAGCTAGGTATTATTGGTTTACACCAGCTCTATTTGTATACGCACCACACGTACACTATCTCTCATTAAGCTTGGGATTGCTAGGCGTGCGTCGCTGTAAACGTGCACTGTAAAGACGGTAATAGAGTTGCTTTGCTGTACTTTTGATCAGTTTTTTGTAATTAGTGCCTCGCCCGAGGCTCAGACGAGGCATTAACTAACAAAAAACTTATCATAAGTGGAGCTAAGTAACTCAACTATCGTATTTACGGTGACGTATGCCTGGGAATCCATTACTTTACGCGACACGTGTGATTTTTTTAACAATAACATAGAATATGTATATTGATATAAATCATGATCATCATAATATTCATCTTTCCGCGATCTTCAATTGTAAAAAGTAATATTTTTTGTGATTGTCAAGTTTTTTTTTTAAATAAATAAGCTTTATTTATATGTATTTATGTGAGTATAGAAGAATCAGAATTATTACTATCTAAAAACCTGGTGTAAGAATCAAATCTGCGTTTTATAGTTTACAATAGTTATCACAAGTTTACGTTACAAGAGAATTGAAATATACCAATCACTTTCAGTCGCGTTTTTCATCTCCTTACCTAAAATGTATGTTTTTACAATACTTAGCTAATAATAAAAAATAACGTATACTGACGATTATACAGGATTTATTTGTAACATTGAACGGTTGAAACATCAGTAATATAATATCCTCAAATTAAATGACCAAGTTATATTGTATCAGTGTTGAATTGTGACTATTATGGGATGGGATTCAAGCTCGATTTAAATCCCTAATTTAAAACAGGATGACTTGTGTAATAATAGAATGCAACGAGTGAAATAACGGTGTATAAAGTACTTACTTTATGCAATTATTCAATTCAGTATGCGTAGAGAAATGTACTAAAGTGACAAAGGGAAGATAGGAAAGTAGTCAAGATTTCAACAGTACGAAGAAGACAATTGATCATCAGTGTTGCCAACAATCTAATTAATTTACCTCACATATGTATACATAATTTGCACAACCTACTTCTTTTTTTGTTGACAATACTCAATTTATATATAAAAAAGAAGAGAAAATTGGTAAGGTGACATATAAATTAACTACGTATATTAAAACAGTTTCAAAAACATAACTTAAGGCTTCCGTGTCTTCCGCTCTGTTAAACTCATTAATTATCACTTGTATATATCGGTCCATTCGTTATAGAACAAGCTATCATCACATATTAATTAAAACCAACACAAAATATGTAACAAGTCAAAATAATTACGTATGAATTGCACATTCATACTGTGAATATCAATAAATCTAAATTTAATTTTATATACTACTCACATCTGTCCTCGGAGACTTTGTAGATGAGTAACAAAAATAATTTTGACCACAACAATATTCCACAATCTGCGAATTCATGGACTGAAATTGCCAGTTGAAAGATACTGTATTATAAAAGTATTGTATTGTTTATTAAATATCATTCTGTTCTATTCTTTGTTACGATCATTCCAGGTGTCATAAATTGCATTTCAATAATACTGAACCGTTATTTGAGATCACTAATCTAGATTGAGATATAATCTAGTGTTAAAAAATCTCTGTGGTGATCGATTTATTGTTATATTGTACGAGCAAATAATTGAGATTGTAGTTTTATTGAAAGAATAAAACTGCTAGACCGAATTATTATAGAATAAAAAATATAATATATCTAACGATCAATTTAAATTTTTATTACGAAATTTTTCAAAAATATTAGATATTGTAATATTACAAATTATAAGACTAGTGACATCTGTGTATTTGTTAGAATGCTACAACCACAAAATTACAATTTTATAAACAAATTTTAAATAAATTATAATATACCTATGCATATAAATAACAGATATAGATTTTTTAACTTTAAAAATTTAGATACTTAACGAATATTTCATCAAAAAACTTAAGTTTATATACCTGTGTATATATTTTTAGTAAATAGGACATTTTATCAATTGAAGTGCATAATTATTTGGGCCTCGATTATTTAAAAGTAATTAAGTTAAATGAGTTTTTATTCATTTATTATAGTTTTTATAAAAAAATATAACCTAATTTTTTCTCTTATTATTAACTCCAGCCTCTATTATTTATTCTGTTCAAGTACAATTTGAATTGAAAGTTTATGCATTGCAAAAAATATTCATTAATGCATAAATACAATATGTACTTACTATGCAGTACTTGTAGGCTAATTCTAATCCTTGAATATTTGATTTTAATGTTTCTTTTTATCCACCGTGTAATAGTGTAATGAGAGTGCGTGCGGTGCGTATACGAATAGAGTTGGTATACACCAATACAAACAAACTAATCTATTACGTGAACGCACCAATGCTATCACGACTCATTTAGACACTCTAATTACAGTATTATATTGAATGCGGCCGCATAGTTTTACATTTACTTCATAATAATATAAAAATATTTTTGAATTTTTTGTGTATGTTGTCGAAAAAACTATATAAAGGAGTATTTTTGTTTGAATTTAATAATAATTGAAATACAATTCAGCCCAAATTAAACAAAATAACATAAAAATGGTTGTTGCGACTATCATGAATATATAGCAGTGTTTGATGTTGGCAACAGTGTGACAGTTGGTCATTGTGGTGATGGCCGCCTCTGTCGGTGTCTGTTTGTTTTTGTCATGATTGTGTTTGTCTGTGTGTAGTTGTAGCCACGCCCCTTCAGCTTCACTATTCAAGGAAGAACTTCTGGACCTTCAGCACCTCAGCACCCTTCAGGTCCTGCAGTACAGCAGCAGGCCACGCCCCTCAGGTCAGTGATCATCTTGACAGTTGTCATGTCTAGTACTGGCTGCTCCTCCGCCCCCGTCACTGTCACTAGCAGGTCTCCCCTGTCTCCCCCGCCCCCCTGTCTCCCCGCCCCCTGCCCTCTCACCTCACCACCCCTTAAAGTGCTGATAGTAGTGATAAGGTCGCAGATGATGGTGGTTGTTATTGATGTGAATGCTATAAATGTGTCAGTGTCTATTCTGGTCAAAAGTCATAATGCACCAATTATCTGATTCCTGTTAACGAGACGCTCTTCTGTTTGTCGCTGTTCGCCGGCAACTTCAACTTCTAGGTTATGTCTCGCCGCAGACATGTCTTATTAAATAGCACAACATCCTCAATGTATCCTTATTTATATCTGTTGTAACAAATATCACCCATGAAACGGTCGTATTTGATAATATAATATATATAATTGTCTAACTGTGTGTATGTTATATGTCTGTCTGTCTGTCTGTCTGTCTGTCTGTCTGTCTGTCTGTACGGGTCAATCTTTCAAACATCCTCAGCGTATACAGAGTCGCTATATACAGAAAAATAGTCCTTAATATATCAGGGTACAAGCATTAAAATTCCGTGTGCTCTTAAGTCTTTATGGAACTGAGCCATATATTCAAAATAGAATAGAATATTTGGTAGTGAGACTGCATTTAAATTTGTTGATTATTGAAGATATGCGAAAGTAGCCCTTAATATGTATCGAATACCTTCGAGATATCGTATACTTTCGTTTGAAATATGTTTGCTGTCAGTATTAATCTTAATATATGAAACTTCAAAAAATGTTCATTTTCAATGATTGTTTAAACTATATAATTGGACATTTTCGAAATAGTAAAATAGTCCTATTCGACCGGCAACTAATGTAAATTCATCCATTATCTATAACACGTTTCATGTCTCTGTCAATAGAAGGTAGTTAATCGTAAACTGATATATTTTATAAATAATGGTCAAACGAAATCCATTTTGACAGCTAGGTGTTGCTAGGTGTTGCCAGGGGTATAAATAATTCAATTTAAATATTTAATCATAATTAATACATATCTAAAATCTCGAAACAGGTATTTTAATGATAATATTATTAAATTAATTTCAAAATAATTTTAGAGATATTTAATAATGCATAATAAATGAAAATTCTCAAAAAAAGTATTTATCGGAGACTCGCTTTTTGAATATTATTGAGTGTTGTCATCATATGAAAACCGCGTTATATTATTTTATTAATAATTTTAATAAAATTTCAAACTTCTTTCGAATGAAAAAACAAACAACTTATTATCTTCGTATTAAAAACAAATCAGAGCATTTCAAAATATTAAATAATTTCAATATATTTTAGGTGTATTTAATTTGATAATGCATAACAATTTCCACATTTTTATACTTCATTTTTTAAATAAAAAAATTCTTTAAAACTTCTTTAAAGCAAAAATGAAATCAAAACTCAAAGATAAACGTCCTCTTAAAAAACCAGGCAGAACATAAAAAAACATTAACAAATTGAAAATTTCAATTAAAATTACCCTAGTCCATCTATAAACGCAGTATAATTTGCGGGGATGCTGGTTTACATCATTTGACCCTATTTATAGCAAAGCTCGTTTCCATCAACAGAGAACATCTAACAACAACATAAAATAGAAACTGTTTTTTTTATTCTGGAACGTCACTAAATATTCTCCATAAAATATTTGTTTTCTATATACCCACTTTTCGGTGTGATTATTTTTATATTTCGATACACATTTAATAAAATACCTTCTTGTCAACACAAATTAATGCGCATCTTTCAAAAGGAATAATAAAAATTAACTGCTTACTTCAAAGATAACTGGTGCCAAATTTTGACGAGTTGCTGACAAACGCGTCTTTGTTTATCTGAGTTTGGTATATTATTATTGTCTAATCGTAACGTTTCTTTAAATAGAAAAATGACACAGTTCAATGAGAATTTTCGTTATAAACATTTAGAAAAATGTTGTGTTGGTTTACCTTTATATGCTTCTTTTATTTACATTGCAAAAGAATGTTTGAGAAACGATGTGCTATAATAATTAAAATAAATGTAAGATTCTGCAAATAAAACTAGAGTGCTTTTCGTAATACTTGAAAAAGTTCTTGGGTATTGTTGATTTAATATATTTTAATAGTTTATACAGAAATTTTATATGTAGGCGCAATACCTTTGGTTTACTGTTATTTTTATTATATTATCGTTTTGTGTAGAATTATTTGTCAACTGGGATTTTATTAATATTATTTACATTTTTTATGTCTAAAAAGGCTAGTCAAAATGATAAATTATATTAAATTACAGTAGTATTAGAACACATAGCCACACTATTTGAAAGAACAAACTATTCACCGAGTTAAAGCGCCGGTTAAATATTATTATTTTAAGCTTACTTTTTATGGCTCCCCTGATAAATTGAGAGCCCTTAAAAATATACAAAAAGGTAATGCATTTAAATGCGCAATTGTATGGGAAGACTTCTCCGTACTTACCCTAAGCTGATGTAATTGGTAATTAACCCAGTCAAATTAGGAATAAAAAGGGCCAAACCTCGGAATTTGAGCACAGAAGCTGTAATTTTGCATACATCTTTATTTCTATATTCTAAGGGTGGTCTGAAAAATCGAATTAAATCAGGTAACGGGTTTGGAAGTGGATCAGTTTTACACGACTATCGCAGTTTCTAAAGCTCCAATGATGTTAAAGCCTATTGCAAATCCGTGCAATTTCGTGTAAACCCGTATTGTTGCACTCTTCTCTCCTATTCGATAAAGGCATAAGTGTGTCTCCCTCACTCAACACATTTATAGTGACCCCTGAGAGTGGCTGTGACAATACTTTCGCGATTAAAACGCAATCATATTTCAAACATGTTAAAGAAGCAGTCCTTGGTAAAAACTGAGCCTAGATGTATTTGAGTGTATGTTAGAGTCCATATGACATGTAGTAACAATGCATTTACCCATTTTACTGTGAAATATAACACAAGATATGAAGAGAGATGTTTACAGTATAATGTTTGCCAGGTAACTTATGTTTTTGGCTACTTGATGTACGTGAACTAAACAAGCATTTGGCCACTCATACGATATATTATGTTTATATTATGTCTTGATACAAGTGTACTCTGATTTTATGGATTGTGAGGTAAATGCTGAGGTTCTGTGTAACTAGTAATAGTTAAGATCACCGACAGATGAATGTGTGTAAATTAATAAAATAATAAGAATTTGCGTTCTTATGAAAATGACTGCCTAAAAATAGCAGGAAAATGATAAATTCTCTAAACGTGTTGACGCGTGTTTTATATTAGGTGCGCATCTATGATAATATCGCCTGATTTCCATACTTTACTGTATCTGCGACTAAGCCGCTAGTATCACATTCAACCTGGAGGCCCGTGTAACAACTTTCATTGGAAAAGCGTCGAAGAGCTGAAGTCGGCGAGCGGTCTAGAGTTGGTCTAGGTATTGGTCTAGGCTGCAATGGCACTAGCTTCAGCATCAGCATTTGGAAGCAACAGTGTGTGAGTCACATCGTGTCCGGAGCCAGAAATAGAGCGGGTGTCGGAGTGGAGTGGTGGTGTAGCCAGGAACCGAGCGCCAGTTCTACCGGACATTCCGCATGATAAGCACCGCCTGTGTCCAGTGTCCAATGTGTTCATCCAGCGCCATGTTGACGCATCGTGCCCCGGGCCGCAGCCCCTGTTGATGAGTGTCTGCTCTTTGGAGGGGCTGCGGCCCGGTCCGCCATGCCCGTCAGGGAACGCTCGGGGGAGCCGGAGCCCAAGAGATGCAAACACTGCCACGGTCTGTCAACCCCAACATGCCGTGTGTCAATTACTAATAAACCCTCCATCTAACTAATATCATATTGTGTTATGCCAACAATAAAAACAAACTGCTTTCAGTGTTTTCAATTAACCCTAATCACTATCCTCTAAGAGTGTCTCTAAACAATTATACATCGAACCCACCAAAGAAACCTTACTTACATACCTTTGGAATGATCATCCAGGATATGATAATAACATTCCCTCCCCATTGTTTTATAAAACATTAAAGTCTTCAGATTTTTTTTAAAATTTACATTACGAGTTTATAATTTTTGAAAGCTGTAATTTCCCACGCGCATTGTTTTGTATCATTTACCTTTTGTTATTCACTAAATACCTTTGAAATTGCATCAATATACTTATTTTATTTATTTGCGCCTCGAGGACTTTTTTTTAGACACAACAACGTGTTAATTGTCTGTTACACAGGTCAACTTAATAATCCCCTCAGTATTTACCTTACAATCCAGGAAATAAATAACCTGGATCAAGACGATCTATCGGGATTTTATTAATATTATTCCCGATCTCCCAGTCGTAATAAACCATCAAATCGATTATTTTTTTTTAGCTTGAGCGGGATTTGAAGCCTTGACCATAGTATTTGTAGCCACGCGTCTTATCCCCCGAGTTATTACGCTGGTTACGATGACATTATTGTAAAATAATATAACATAAACAAGTTAAAAATAGGCATAAGATTTAATTGTAAATCAATCTTGATTTTAATTGCATATTTCATTGTGATTTGTTATATGATAAAATGGTCAATCTTTTGTAAATTGGACACGGTAAAAAAATATCGTCCATATTTGGAGGGTGTTATTAAACGAAAGTTGTTTGCCGTATGTCAAATTGGGCCAAAGACGAATTTCCATACAGAAAACCTGAACTGTAATTTTTAAATAAATAAACTGCCGTGTGCATATTAAAATTATTACCTCAATGTGTTAATTAACCATAGTAGGTATAATGTGTGTGGTAATTTATTACTTATTTATTAAAACATATCACCCTGTCAAAATGTATATACACTAAAAATACCCAGATAAAGTAAAAAAGTATTTATAAAAAGAAAACTTAAGAATCTATCAGTTAAACAGGCCAGCTTAAAAACCAAAACAAATTGATTTAATTCATAAATTAATGTTCGGGAAAGTTATTATTCGTCCCACAAGCACCAAAAGAATGTTACAGACAATTTAAATTTTCATATGTAAGCAGTAATCAAACCACATTTGTCTTAAATCTTAATACTTTGATGGAATGGATAAGTAATACTGATCTTATCGGACTTTTGGAGCCATGGCCCGATGAAATGTTTACAGCAATAGCGGAATTCAACTGCAGAATCACAATCTTTTCAAAATTATTAAATAAACCTTGCAGATTTGTACCCTTATTGGAGATGTAAATGAATCATTTGTAATATGATTATTCTTCCTTTAAAATATTTTAATATCAATTAGAAACATCTTGTATACAGGTTTTTCATTTCAAATATTATTATTATAGATTTGACATTATTTTAGATTGAATTTCAAAAATCTTCGCCATTTAAAATCATCTTACGCTTACGCCGCAAATGCCTGTAAATACATATTTTCAATTTCAAATTTTATTATTGTTACTCGTTATGCGAAAAATCCTTCATTAATAGAGCAATTTTTAACAATATTTTTTTACTCGTTATGAGAGATTCCACTGTATTTGTTTAAAATGGGTAGATGAAGTCGATATTTGCATTCCTTCTAAAATGCTGTTGAATTTTTAAAAATCATAATAACGACCAGCGTAATAGCTCAGGAGATAAGAAGCGTGGCTACAAATACTGTGGTCATGGTTTCAAATCCCACTCAAGTCAAGAATTTTTAAATTGATTTGATGGGTTATTACGACTGGGAGATCGGGAATAATATTATTAAAATCCCGATCGATCGTCTCGATCCAGGTTTACTCTTGATTTCCTGGATTGTAAGGTAATTACTGAGGCGATTATTAAGTCGGTGACCTGTGTAACTATTAATAGTAAAAATCACCGACATACAATGAATTAACACAATGTCGTGTCTAAAAAAACCAAAATATGTATGTAAAAAAACTTCTGAAAAGCGCCTCGAGCTATATATAAATAAATATTAAAATTTTTAGACGGCCAACTTTATGAAATAATTTTTATTTTCTTACGATACCCTTTAATCTACTAAAAACAGTGTATAGGATTTAATTTATTAAAAATCCCACTTTCTATTTAATAAGGTCTAATATAAGTTCAGTATCTTAAAAATAAATCAGCATGAAATGTCTTCCTCGGTAATTATGCTATAGTGAGAAACAAACAATTATTTTCATCGTTAGTCATAAAATCGCAATGAACTTTACGATCATTAATTATTTTTGTACACAAGTTCACACGACATATTATTCGAGCAGAGCCGCTCTGTCGGTGACCTGTGTAACTAGTAATAGTTAAGATCACCGACAGACAATTAATTAACACGTTGCTGTGTATAAAAAACCCTTTCTAAAATATAATCTCCTTGGAGCGTAAATAAATAAATAAATTAGCAATCAAATCGTGCGTTGAATGTTGCAAGGCTACAAATTACGAATGGAGGAATTTTTCGTTTAATAATATATATAATTGTCTAAGTGTGTGTATGTTATATGTCTGTATTTCTGTACGGGTCCTTCCCTCAACCATCCTTACGAGTAACAAACAAAGCAGAGCATCTAAAAACAATATCGATTGAAAATATTAAATAAATTAAAAATATTTTTAGATGTATTTAATTTGATCACATTTTATTCTTCGTTTTTAAAATAAAAAATTTCTTCTAATCATTAAAAAAAAAACACTTTCAACAGGCAAAAATGAATTCAAACTCAAAAATAGCCGTCCTATTAAAAAACCAAGCAGAAGATAAAAAAAACATTAACAAATTGAAAATTACAATAAAAATTACCCTAGTACTGTATACTTTCAAACAACTTTTGCAATAATTGTACACCAACCCATCGATCATTAAGAGTGATTCCATAGATGGGTTGGTCGTTTGTCTGGTGTTATTAGTGTGTTATATCAAAGCCTACTCCGAATACATTACGTATTATTAGTAGGCACTGGTTATACAAAGGAGTGATGGTGTCATAGAAATACCGTTAATGGCCGAAGGAGAGACGTTGGATAGGAAAGCTGTTTGGCGAAGAAAAGAGACCATCAGGGAGAGTGTCCCGGTATTAGATTTGATACCGAAATAGCCAAGTCCAACAATTGTATAGTGCCGGAACGCGGCGGTGAAACCAAAACGAGATCGCTCGCATAGACCAAAGCACATACAATAAGACCAACAACCACATTATTGTACTTGCCGATTCATTTGGCTGCATATTTTAACAATACTAACTAAATATATTTAAAATAGTACTCATATGCGATCACCACTTCAAAATAGACCATTGAAGTATGTATATTTACAAATAATGTAACACGGTTAAGTGCTATTAAAGCAACGACTTCTTAGAACACCGCGATTTCAGTATTACAATGTTGCATTTCAAAATAATATATAACACCAGCGTAATGGCTACAAATACTCTGGTCATGGATCACGGCATAGATATAAACATTAGATATCGCAAAACCCGTATATTGTTGCACTCTTCTCTCCTAATCGATAAAGGCATAAGTGTGTCATCCTCACTCAACACATTTCTAGTGACCACTGAGAGTGGTTGTGACAATACTTTGGCGATTAAAACGCAATAATATTTGAAACATGTTAAAGAAGTAGTCTTTAGTAAAAACTGAGCCTAGATATATTTGAGTCCATATGACATGTAGTAACAATGCATTTACCCATTTTACTGTAAAATATAACTGAAGATATGAAGAGAGACGTTTACAGTATAATGTTTGCCATGTAACTCATGTTTTTGGCCACTTGATCCATTAGAACTAGCCACGTATTTAGCCACTCATGCGATATATTATGTTTATATCTATGTCTTGATACAAGTGTACGCTGATTTTATGGATTGTCAGGTAAATGCTGAGGTTCTGTGTAACTAGTATTAGTTAAGATCACCGACAGATGTGTGTAAATTAATAAAATAATAAGATTTTGCGTTCTTATGAAAGTGACTTTGCCTAAAAATAGCAGGAAAATGATAAATTCTCTAAACGTGTTGACGCGTGTTTTATATTAGGTGCGTATTAGCTTGCGGAAAGTTTTATTATTTATATCATGGATTAATTTTTTTTCAGATCAATAGTCGCATGTGTGGAAATTTTTATCGAATAATTGATAGTTTCATTGGTATTAATTTATATTTATTTACGCCACGTGGAGCTTTTGAAGAATTTTACAAATTTTGTTTAACGTATTGTCTGTCGGTGATCTTAACTATTGCTAGTTGCACAGGTCACCAATAGAGCGGCTTTACTCGACTTAGTTTAAATACTGATATTTATCTCACAAACCAGGATATCCGAGTAAACCTTGATCAAGACGATTGATTAAGAATTTATTAATATTATTTCCGATCTCCCAGTCGTAAAAACGTCATTTTTTTACTTGAACGGGATTTTAACCTTGACCACAGTATTTGTAATTGTAATATATTTAATATAAAAAATAAGGAAAGAACAGTTATGATTAACTGGCAATACGAGAGATAATATTCTTAAATCTCATAGAATCTCTCTTGTAGAATTCTTAAATAACTAATTTATCGATTTTTCATTAACCTTTTCATAATAAGCGTTTGTAGATTACAAATACGGCAATATTTTAATAAATACATATTAATAACTAGAAAATTAGATAAACCAATTGCGAAAAGCAAACACTGGTTAAATTATTTATTATCAATTCGCTACTCTAGATTGTGTTCGTTATCGGCTTACAATTTACAACGAGTGATTTTTAGTTCGCATTCGGTCGCTGTGAAGAATAGTTTGTTTGTTAATTTACTTATGGCAATGCAATGGATTATTATTCAATCGGTAAATTTACTTATTGTTATAAAATTATACATTGATATTTTACTAACCAGTCTAATTATGAAATTACATTCTCAAAGAATAGTTCATATAAATATTATCATTGTCTTGTATCTATACAATGATATTTTTCCTTTAATTAGTTCATCCTATGGTAAATAATAATTAATCTGTAAACATAATTAGCAGAGCTGCATTAGATTATATTATTAAGTCGATAAGTTATCGCGGTGGACATTTTAAAATAAATTCACTGAATCAGATAAAAAACTGTCGCTTTACGCTCACGCCCAAATAATATTTTTTTGATTCTAAATATAGGTACATATTATGATTATTTTATGAAAAATCAATACCACTGATTATTATGATTATTTTATGAAAAATCAATACCACTGATTATTATGATTTTTTTCCCATAATGCTTTACATTATTATAAATTATAGTAAATATGTGTATGTGTGTGCCGAGAAGCCTTTTAAAATTATTTTTTATCTAGTGGATTTGCAACTATTTAAATTTATCATCGTAATAGCTCAGGCGATAAGACGCGTGGCTACAAATATTGTGGTCTTGGGTTCGAATCCCGCTCAAGTAAAAATATAATACATATGTAATTTGATTAGTTATTATGGGAGATCGCGAAAAATATGAATAAAATCACGATCGATCATCTTGATCCAGATTTACTCCGGTTTCCTAGATTATAAGCAGAGTCCGCCAAAATGTGTCACTTATTTATATGAAATGTGGCTCTAAAAAGTAGCATTATTTCATGTTGTCTTTTATTATTTCAATAAAAGGGTCCAAATCTTATTGAAAAAATAAAAAATGTGACTTTTTATATGGCAATTTTTTTTAAATGGCGGACTCTGATTATAAGGTAAATACTAAGGTGATTATTATGTGAAAATTTATTAAAACTTCAAAAAGCCCCTTGGTGAGTGTATAAATTAAAATGTTTAATTATAGAAGGTTTTTCCCGACTAAATAATTTTCTCTATCATATTTTTATTAAAATTACTTATTCCCGATGTGGCGCTCGCCGTATCCGATCGAATTAATTGTATTTTTAATTAAAAGCAGGAGGAAATTAGAATAATAATTACGTGTTAATATAATTGTCGGATAATATCAATCAAGTGTACCTGTCGGCGTTATCACATATCAAAGTAAATTGTTACTGTGCAATAATAAAGAGTTCATTAGCCCATTGTATTTTACGTGACATAATTAATGCATACTTGTTCACATTGATTTTTATACATAATTCGAAAAAGTCCCATTTAATAGTTTAAACAATGATTGAAAATCAACATTTTTTGACTTTTCATACATTAGGAACAATACGGACAGCAAACATATTTCAAACGAAAGTATACGATATCTCATACATATTAAGGGCTATTTTCGCATATCTTCAATAATCAACAAATATAAATGCAGTCTCACTACCAAATATTCTATTCTATTTTGAATATATGGGTCAGTTCCATAAAGACTTAAGAGCCCACAGAATTTTAATGCTTGTACCCTGATATATTAAGGACTATTTTTCTGTATATAGCGACTCTGTATACGCTGAGGATGGTTGAAAGATTGACCCGTACATACAGACAGACAGACAGACATACAGACATACAGACATATAATATACACACAGTTAGACAATTATATATATTATACAATATCAACACGTGTTGCTTGTCTGATAAAGTCTCAGCGTCATCTCTTTGCCAATTTACAGGTGGTGTATTAAACGCATATAAAAATAGTTAATAAAAGATTCGCTCTGATCCCTGGATATTATAGTTGTACATTGTATTAGTTCCTTTGTAACTAGTAAACATAGAATATATTTTATAGATTTTATAGCTCTGCTGAATTGCTATGACAGACGTGAGGTAGTCGTACTCTGGTATGACAACTATGCACACTCATCACTCGGCCCCTGCTACACTGTCCAGTATTAACACCGACTAGTCTACATCAATTATATTTATTGTATTTTATTTAATACCTTCCCTAAGGTCTCTGTATTCATACATACAAATGTATTTTCAATATTCCTTAATTTCGATAAAACATAATCGATTATATTAAAATCAGAATCAAATGCTCCCAAATCCAGTTCGAGTCAAATCAAGTAAAATTTTACATATTCTTTGGAATCATCATTATATAACATTCAAATTGAGACTGATTAGATGAATTTTTAGATATTTTCATCATTAAATATTACAAGTCAGGTTTAAAAGAATCCGTTGTAACCATAGATGTGCGGAACTGAACGAAAATTAAATTATTTTTTCCGCATATGAATCTGTCCCTTTCTTATAATTATCGCTTTCTATATTATTCCCTTAGTATTAGTCCCTTTCTATATTATTTATTATATTGGTTATAACGAATATTTGAAAAAAAATGGATTTCTCAGCGCATAAATTATTGTGTTAGGATATTATGAGATTGGGTTATATAAATAATAATAATTTTTAATCATATGAAACTGAGAGCACTTAATAGTCCCATTTTTGAGAATTCCGGCATTTTATCAATTCAAAAGTGAGAAAGAAAAACTTACTAATATTTTTTCCAATCAAGCAATAATTTGAAGACAAATTTTCGGTTCATTTTTGTCCAATGTTTTTACTATAGTGATTGGACAAAAATGCAGCATTTGCTGACATTTAACTATTGATTTAAATAGCCTATTGTTTACTATGTTTTAGGACTGAGTATTAGAATTAAGACATATCACACCACAAATTTATAACCATTAATTACCATTCGCGGTATTTCGGAAGCCGTTTTTCATATTCTATAGGTAAATGGTATTTTTTAAACGATCGGCGATAAACATTTCATTCAAAGAATTTCTTATAACTGCATAGTAAATTTACCATTTAAAGAATGCCCATGTTGAAATAATTAGTATTATTGGGTAAATGTGTGTAGTGGTAGGAAAATGCAGAAGAGCTTAGCGCGTTGCTCTTTGTAACGATTTAATTATATGAAGACCGCTTTGATCCAAGTTGACTGATGGTCTTCACATACTCAATTATAAAATGCTATTCTATTCGATTGTAAGTCCTTTTGATTCAACAATCGATTCGTCTATGTCTTTAATCAATGCAGTGTTTAAATTTATACACGAAAAGTTAAGCCCTAGTAGAGATATATTTTTAAGTGCATAGTTGTGGTTAAAGTTATGGGTTGTCATAAATTAATTCATTATTTGAAGAATAGCTTTTAATGCATCATCGTTTCCTTTCCGTGGCGTTTCTCTATTCTATTCATACAATCAATTTTTAAATACCACGCATTGAATTTAACCTTTCATTTAATCTTTATTTGAAAAAAAAAAGTCAGAGACTGAAGAGTATACGTATGTAAACTTACAGTTAAACAGATAAACATGTTATAAACAAACCTAGGGGATAGAAGTGCAAATACCGGTATCCATTGTTAGCTGATAAATTCAAATGCACATGTATTAATAAGCACTTATTATATTAAATTAGCTAATTTGTTTGTATACGGCCAGATTACCACCAGTTTACGATTGAAACCTGTATTTGCACTTTTGCCCCTTATTTTGGTCTGTATAATTATACATTATATTCATGAGGGTATATAGGTTAGTTAAATAAAAAATACACAGTTTAACAATAGCAATAGAAACATAATTTCAATCCACTGATGATTTTATTTATTTTTAACATTGTTTATTGTTTCAAGTACTTGTGAAGTGTGTTTTTGCGAAATATCACTATACCACTGTCCTAGATTCATTTCACTTAAAATCAAAGAGCGTCTTTAGTGTCATTCATCACAGCGGTGGTTGTTTTATTTACGATAACTAAGATGAGATGAGTTGTTTTTTTTTTCGTCTTCATATTTTGTTTTCGTATACTAAAGCGATGCGAAGTTTTTGGGTCGCGTAGGCAGTCAACGAAACACGCGACACGGGGCGATCAGCCAAGCATTGTCAGCTACATCTACCTTCTGTGCCCATTTCACTCTTATTATACATCCGTATGATTTACTATCTACCAGACAGACCTGTCCAGACACCTCCAAGAAGGGCTTTTCAGGCTAATGCCAACATCTAGATTCTAAATCTACACGAACATCTGAAATATTGATCAAATCCGGTTTACCACGATATTAGTCTTGTCCTTATTATGTATTTACTAGGGTAATTTTAATAGAATTTTTCAATTTGTTAATGTTTTTTATGTTCTGCTTGGTTTTTTAATAGGACGGTTGTATTTGAGTTTTGATTTCATTTTTGCTTTAAAGTGATAAATTATTATGCATTATCAAATTAAATACATCTAAAAATATTTTGAAATTATTTAATATTTTTAAATGCTCTGATTTGTTTTTAATACGGAGATAATAAGTTTGTTTTTTCATTCGAAAGAATTATGATTTTTTTTTATATATACTCGTACTCGTAAGGATGGTTGAGGGAAGGACCCGTACAGAAATACAGACATATAACATACACATACTTAGACAATTATATATATTATTAAACGAAAAATTCCTCCATTCGTAATTCGTAGCCTTGTAACATTCAACGCACGATTTGATTGCTAATTTATTTATTTATTTACGGTCCGAGGAGCTTTTATTTTAGAAAGGGTATTTTTTATACACAATAAAAATATTAAATATTTTGAAATTATTTAATATTTTTAAATGCTCTGATTTGTTTTTAATACGGAGATAATAAGTTGTTTGTTTTTTCATTCGAAAGAAGTTTGCATTTTTTTTTATTAAAATTATTAATAAAGTAATATAATGCGGTTTTCACACGATGACAACACTCATCACAATATTTAAAAAAGCGAGTCTCCCGATTAATACTGTTTTTTGAGAATTGTCAATTATTATGCATTATTAAATATCTCTAATATTATTTTGCAATTAATTCAATAATATTATCATTAAAATACCCGTTTCGAGATTTTAGACATGTATTAATTGTAGTAAAATAATTATATGAAATATTATTCTTCCATTTGGTAACACATACATACACACACCTTAGACAAATATATATTATATAAACTGTCTTGTTAAATTTCCTGCTATTTAAATACCACAGGAAATATTTTTAAGCATCTCTTAAATTTGGTGTGCATAACAGACGATAGTAATAAATATTTTATTTGTTTTAAAGCAAGAATAAAAAACGAAATGTAAGAAAATGAATGGAGCATGAAGTGGAAAATGTATGTGGGTGGGTGTCATTACAACGCAGAAAAAAATTAAATGGTTTCTTAAAGCTTTAGTGAATTTGAAGATATTTTTTATAATTATTACATATTAAAAAAAACTGCATAACTCATATTTAATTATTAAAATATTTGATTTTTAGATTTTGATGTACCTATTGGAAATTTTAAGTGCGGAAATATTGGTTAAGATTTTTTTTTAATTTATCATAATTTGTATCTACATGCAATCCTTTGTACTCATATAGATTTCATAAAATAAACCTTAAAATTAATTATGATTTTAAAAAAGTGTAGTTTTAAGTTTGTGTCTTTCAGCTTGAATCGGTTCTTTGTTTCTCCTGTAAAATTTGACGAAATAGAGTAACGCTATTTAATATTAATGATAAATATTTATTAATATTGAATAATGCGTCACAAATGACAGTTATCATAAAATAGTATTTATCGGGATATCGTTTTGTAAATAAGTGTTCTTTTATAATTAATTTTCAAAATAGAAAAATCCTTACACGCCAAGCATCGAAAAACATTAACAATTGAAATTAGATATAAAAATATAAATTATCAGCGATTTCTAACTGAAAGAGAAAACTGATTTTAGGATTCACTATACTCGTGAAAGCTAACCGACAATAGATTAATTATTAAATTTTATTTGCTTAATGTTATTTTTGAAGAGTTTCCAAGAAACATCATACTAAATTATATGCTCTAGGAGTTTGATAATTGGACCATCGATCGTAAACAGGCGAATAAATGCGATAAGTAAATAATAAATGGACATTTTGAAAGTGGGTTAGGTTCGTCGAACTCGAATTCATCAAAATCATTAAATTTTTCACCACATCATCTGAAATATTAGAAATGTATTTTGGAGCTTTTCATAGTGGGCGGCTGATAAAATATGGCAGTTATGAAATCGTTCCATAATGAATCACCGCCATCGGACGGATATTGATTTGTTCCGTCGTTGGTAGATAATTTAATAAACACTAAATTAATAATTGTAATAATATTAGTTGGGTTGTATGTGTGTTTTTTTATTGACTTTTATATAACTAATGGTTTTATAATAGATTTATATTATATAGGTGGGCTTGTTTCAGGAGTCGCGACGCTCGCTGTTTCGAAATGCATGTTTGTTTCACCCATTTTCCAGATACAACACGCCATTTTATATTCGTCACATGTACGTTGTGAAAGTTGTTTGTCGCTTTAGAATATAGTTTCATGTAGTGTTATGATATTTCCTCAGTAATATATATATATATATATATATATATATATATATATATATATCTATATATATATATATATATATACATATATATATATATATATATATATATATATATATATATATATATATATATATATATATATATATATATATATGTATATATATATATATATATATATAATAACTTGTATATATATATATGTATATATATATATATATATATATATATATGTAAATATATATATATATATATATATATATATATATATATATATATATATATATATATATATATATATATATATATATATATATATATATATATATATATATATATATATCCAGTATAGAAAGATCACGTATATACTTAGATTTTGTGGGCTATTTCACGTAACTGAAATGGAAAATGAAATCCACTGCGTTTGTTTTCACGTGTTTCAGTGGTAAAATAAAATTGGAACTGACTGGACATTTATGCTCACTTTAATTGGAAGTCGCATGCCATAAATAGCATAATCTCAAACACTTGGTCTTTCTATTCCAGCGTATATTTTTATTTATTCACATAGTTGAAAATATATTTTTCAATGGATGCATGTTGTAATTAAAATCCGCCTTGTAGTTAGTGTAACGGATTCGTGAGTGAAGACTCCCGGGTTCGATTCACGGCACCGGAGTCACTTGGTAGATCTAGCTTAGCAAACTAGATCTTAAGTACTCATTGCTGTGTGGTGGCCTGGGAAACCATCTCTACTATATTCTCCCGTAAAGGCCAAGGTGGCCTGGCCAACCCCTTATAAAGGGACTCCCGTCAATAGGGAAGGCGTCACGGTATTTATTTAATTAAAATCCCGATAACCCGTCCGCGTTTTAGAAACCGCTGAAAATATAGTTCTACTTGACCTAGATAGTTTATTATTTACAATATGCAATAGGATCACGTTGGTGTATATTATAGTGATTTGTGGTCCATTTTGCGTTGGAAAATTCTCAGCTTAGAGTAGTTTTCCGTGTAAGTATTCAACTATTTCAGTGACATTATTATGTGGGACACATGTCTAGCTACTCTAGCGATATTTCCATCAAGGGGACTAAATTTGGAAATAACTTCATTGCGATGCTTCTTTTCTCATATGCCGCACGCTAGTTTCTTTACACCTCACTAATATAATATAATTTTTATACTTGCAGGTAAGACATTGTTTGGCTGACTTTAATTATGATCGTGCACGTGTAAGTACTTTAGATTCAATGTATATTTTTATATGCTTATATTCGAGAAGTGTCTTGATAATTAATACGTTATATCAATTAATAGGACGACAGCTAACGAACCATGTCTTTAAACTAGCTACATTGTAATTTCTATACGACTTGCCAACACCGCACCCACCATTAACATTCGTTAGTATGAAGATTCGCCAGGAGAAAAAACACAATCCGTATATAAACATTATAAATATTTTGTATTCGAGGTATTAACCATATTAAAAATATAAAACTTCTACCGTATATATCATAATAAAAAAATCTTAGGCTAGTTTTTTTAAATATTTTTTTTTACAATTTTCACTTACAATATTGTGTGGTTTTTTTTAATTTTATTATATATTTGAGAGCTTTTCAATGCTAATGAATGAATCCAAATGCATAGTTTCGATTGAAGCGTCACTGTACTGCATTCAGGTGACTCACCGTGTCTTAACCGCTGCCAAATATCTCGAAAATCATTACGAATCTTACATAATGCTACATCCAAAATTTCACATACCTAAGATGGCTATTTCAACCCTCTTTGCATATTCGTTTAATGCCATTAAAAATCATAATGAGGTGAAAATTTGTTTTTTTTTGTCGATATTTCTATCAGAATGGCTAGGGACGGAATTAAAAACAAAAAAACGTACAATCAAATTTATTTTTTTATCTATTTGAGCCGCCTTATGGCTCAGTAATGGATTCGTGAGTGAAAACTCCCGGGTTCAATTCACAACACCGGCAAAAACGATGTTCATTGGAGTCTAGCGAATTAGATCTGAAGGACTCATTGTTGTGTGGTGGCCTGGGAGACCATCTCTACTATATTCTCTCGTAAAGACCACGGTGGCCTGGCCAACCCCTTATAAAGGAATATCCCTCAATTGGGAAAGCGTCACGATATGTATTTATTTGTTTATGCCAATGGTCCTAGATCGGGTTATCAGAAATGAATATAACGCGTATTTGAATTATGGATCATTCCGATTAAAAATATTTATCAACTCAATTTAATAATGTTTATGTGAATTATTTTTAAAAGTGGCGGCGGCGAAGTGCCAAGTGTCCAGACACTTGTACGTAATATTGTTTCGACGCGTAGTCACATTAAAATCATCAAGATAATAAAACATCGGCATTGTTAATTATTCTTTGTCAGGTTTATTAGGCACAGTTATTTACTCATTGATCGATGAGAACAAGATGTATGTGTGCCTCGTTGGGATGCGTTAATGTAAACGAGACACAGGAAATGCAGTGTTATTGGGTTTGCAAAAAATGCATAAAAATACATGCATAAGGTTGAACCGCAAAATTCGTTGCACGTGTCTTGAAATTCACTGGAAATCGTTAATTCGACCAACACACGTCTGTTTATATCAAGACACCGTGTTTACCTAAAGAACGTTCCAACATTGCGCACTTTTTACAATCAATTCAGCCGTTTGCACCGCACAATAATTAATTCCTGTTCTTAAAGTTTAATATAACTTGTTCTGTCCTGAGAATTATACGCGAGGGCGTCACCATTCCCTATTCCGAATCCCCCGCTCGCATTCCAACCACCACAAATTACCTCTCTTACCAGAGGTTTACGCCTCTTGAATGAGTGGTCTGTCAGGGGGACAGATAATGACCTGTTCAATCTGTCCCTCCCTATGTTTATGGAGAGCGTGCACATTTTTTTATTTTTATATCATTAAACTATTTTTACATTGTTCCTCTTTTTATGTTTTTCTTCTCTTTTTCTCTTTTATTGTTATATTTCTTTTTTTTTGTAATTTTTTCTAAATGACGAGTGCTGCATTATCATCACGGCGACTTGGGATCCCCCGTAATGCTGTAGTGGTAGTGCAGTATGATGTAGTAATTATATGTAAAATAAAATAATGTGATTCATTTAGAGGGGATGTAATGGTCAAACACAACCAGCGTAATAGCACAGGGAATAAAGCTTGGGATTCCTAGGCGTGCGTCGCCGTAAATATACACCGTAAAGACGGTAATAGAGTTGCTATGCCCTACTTTTGATCGTTTTTTTTGTTAATTAGTGGCTCAGACGAGGCATTTACTAACAAGAAACCGATCATAAGTGTAGCTAAGTATCTCTACTATCGTATTTACGGTGACGTCTGCCTGGGAATCCATTACTTAATGCGCGTGTCTACAAATACTGTGATCATGGGTTCAAAACCCGCTCAAGTAAAACAAAAAAAAAATTGATTTGATCGGTTCTTACAACTGGGAGATTGGGAACAATATTAATAAAATTATGATCGATCGGGCTTGATCTAGGTTTACTCTAATATCTTGGATTATTAACTCGAGTTGAGTCGTACGTAGATGACCTGTGTAACTGTAATAGTTAAGATAACCTACAGTTAATTTAAAAAAAACAAACATATTTTTATGTGCCCCACGAATGATTTATTTAGTATTTACTTTATTTTAAGTGAAATTATTGGGTAAATGGAAACTTGTAATAGAAAGCAATCTATAAAATTATTATTTAAAACGAAGAAACACGTACAGTGCTCCAAAACCAAAAAAATACACATGTGTAACTAATATTAGTTTGAAAAAAAAATGAATTAACACGTTATTGTGTATAAATAACTAGCATTTGTAAGAAAACTTCTCAAAAATCCCCCCGGGTCGTAGATAAAAAACGGGTCAAACATTTTTTTTGACATTTTATAATAAAACTGTATAGCGTCTACAAATTATTTATGAAAATTCGCGTTCTAAGGAATGTGTTTCGTGTGCTTAAAAAGCAACCTATGATGATCCAGATAATCGGCCCAAATGCGAAATTCCCATACCAGTGCGGAATTTTGAGACTGAATTTTCATTATTTGGTTATAATAAACCAGCTTACTGTGAAAAAAAAATCATTGGTCAAATACCATTAAAAATAGATGATGTTCACCACACTCAAGGTCGACATTTGAAATATATTATTTATATTTTTAATAAAAGTACCTCTCAAGAAATCACGCCATATTATAGTTAGTTTTTTAATGTAAATTTACTATGTAAAAAGTTATATTTTTAATGAGATTTTCCAGCGCATTGAGTCGGCGGCGGAGCGAGCAAATAGGTCACTCAGTCCCTCTTGTACAAAGCTTTCTCACAAAACTATTTATGGGATGAACAACTCCTCGTCTTCCAACTACTACTTCCTGGTGTCTTGTCTGCCTGCTCCATACTCTATAATCATCATAACTCCATATAAGTGACCAAAATTATATTACATGACCAAATTTTTCATACATTTTATCAAATATTCCTTCACTGGATCATATGAACATATCGTCATTGTTAAGTCAAAATTTTTCCTTGACATTTTTCATTTTTTTTTACTACAAATATTATGGTCACGAGTTCACTTGATTAAAAAAAATAATAGCATTGCACACTCTCATATTTTAATAAAATATGACTATTTTCTATGATATTGAGTTTTTAAATAATATCCCTCTAGCAATGCACGTGATGCTCTTCTCTTTTTATTGTTCCTACTTTCTATCGTTTTTTTATTATATTATTTTTAAGTTGTTTTTCTTCGACCAAAAAAATATACTGCTGTCAATGCTGTTACAAACTTACGTGTAATAAATGAGTAAATATAATTTTTTTTCTTGTCTTAAGAATATTTTTCTATTAAAAATTCAATAATTTTGGAGTAAATAAAGCCGACGATATAAAAAATGACCCTTATTTCACAATGCGACGCTATAAAGTACAATATACGAATATAAAATTGATTTGATTGGTTATTACCATTAGGAAATCGGGAATAATATATATAATTGTCTAACTGTGTGTATGTTATATGTCTGTATGTCTGTATGTCTGTATGTCTGTATGTCTGTATGTCTGTATGTCTGTATGTCTGTATGTCTGTACAGATCTTTCAAATATCCTCAGCGTATACAGAGTCGCTATATATAGAAAAATAGTCCTTAATATATCAGGGTACAAGCATTAAAATTCCGTGTGCTCTTAAGTCTTTATGGAACTGAGCCATATATTCAAAATAGAATAGAATATTTAGTAGTGAGACTGCATTTAAATTTGTTGATTATTGAAGATATGCGAAAGTAGCCCTTAATATGTATCGAATACCTTCGAGATATCGTATACTTTCGTTTGAAATATGTTTGCTGTCAGTTTTGTTCTTAGTATATGAAACGTAAAAAAATTTGATTTTCAATGATTGTTTAAACTATAAAATGGGGCTTTTTCGAAATAGTAAAATGGTCCTATTTGACCGGCAACTAATGTAGATTCATCCATTATCTATAACACATTTCATGTCTCTGTCAATAGAAGGTAGTTAATCGTAATCTGTAAAATTTTATATACTCAATTCAATTTTTTTGACACTTGACAGACAAGTGTTGCCAGGTGTATAAATAATTCAATTTAAATATTTAATCATAATTAATACATATCCAAAATCTCGAAACGGGTATTTTAATAATAATATTATTGAATTAATTTCAAAATAATATTAGAGATATTTAATAATGCATAATAAATGATAATTCTCAAAAAACAGTATTTGTCGGGAGACTCGCTTTTTAAATATTGTGATGAGTGTTGTCATCATATAAAAACCACGTTATATTATTTTATTAATAATTTTAATAAAAAAATTCAAACTTCTTTCGAATGAAAAAACAAAAAACGTATTATCTTCATATTAAAAACAAATCAGAGCATTAAAAAATATTAAATAATTTCATAATATTGTTAGATGTATTTAATTTGATAATGCATTACATTTTCATACTTTATTTTTAAAATCAAAAATTTCTTCTAATCGATAAAAAAAACACTTTAAAGCAAAAATGAAATCAAAACTCAAAGATAAACGTCCTATTAAAAAACCAGGCAGAACATAAAAAAACATTAACAAATTGAAAATTTCAATTAAAATTACCCTAGTAATATCAATAAAATAATATCGAGCGTATTGATCGATGGATTACTCAATTCTCCCTATGGGTAATAGTTAAGATAACTGAAAATAGATTAACACTTTGTTGTGACTTAAAAAACGTTAAAATGGGTTCTAGTTAGATTTTAATAGTGAGTTATTGATCAGTCGTGTAGTCAATTTGTAATATACTTGTTGACTTTTGGGATGATGATGAATTTGCGCACCTGAGTGATCTCTTTTCCACCGATTCTGCCACCTACAGGGCTTGTTTAGGAGCGACTTTATATAGGAACACATAAACGATTGCTTTCTACATACATTTGTATATTTTGTTTTAAATATTTTATTATTATTTTTTTTTCTTGTCTGTAATAAAAGCGCTTATGAGCGTTTATATGCAAATAAATAAATAAGTGATGAAAATGTAATTTTACAGAAAAGTGTGCTTAATGACTTTTGGATTAACAACAACGATATGTAATAATTTCATGTGAAATTTTGCGTACATACATTTAAAATGATATTTTCTTTAAGTTACAAATCCTCGGCAATAAATCAAGATGTTCGCATTTGAGCTGAGCCGAGAAAAGACTTGTTGTCTAATGTGACTTTTTTCTTCATACGAACCTTTTTAGTTCCGTTAAGGCACACACCTCGGCCCATAAGTTCTCAGAAGCGAGTTCATTTCTCCTTTTGCTATTGTGGTTGGCCTCGTCATTTTTGCCCAACACTCTCGGCTAAGTGAACTCGTTTTTAATCCTTAACGAACCTGCTCTCCTTATATCCGAAGTGACATCTGAAAACCAACACTTGTCACATACCATTAGACGTTATCCAGGATTTCAAAATGCATTTTATATAAGCCTCGTTGTTTATCGATTGTACATAACAGCATATTTTGTTAGTCTTAAATATCAATCATCATACCGTATGTTTTTGGGTAGTTTGCGTATTGTGCAATATTTGTATCGGTGTTTGTATAAGCAAAGAGAATACGAGAAACAATCTTTTCCATTTCGCAACCATCTCTCTAACATCTGGTCGCATTCAATACAAAACAAACACCATTTTCTTTTCCATCCAAGGGTTGAACATTAAATAAAATAATTATATTATGCTTTAAACGATTCACATTATATTCGCGTCTAGGTGCTATTAATTTCTTGACGTCTACGAATTTAGCTCAGTAACCGACTGTGACCGAAAATTTGTACGATCTTTCATAAATAATAATTTGTATTTACATTATCCTTGTGATATATTATGTATAGTGCGTATTTAGATTTAAGTTAAATTGTAGCTCGTTAAATTAAAGTACATTCGACGCGACACGCGTAACATTGTAATAAGATGATTAATAGGTTAGTTACTCGACTCATTAGAAATGTTTTTTTATTATTTATATACAAGCTGATTAAACTCAGCTGTCGAATTTTTATTATTAAGTCACACGAATTCAATATAAATTAGTTATAAATTTTAAAGCAAACTGTGATATTTTGATATAATAGTTTTGTGGTGTCTAAAATTTGAAATTTCATCTCCCAACTTAAAAAAAAGAATAGTCATTAAGTGGTTAGTAAAATGATTTAAATGTCGTCGGGTGGATTGGGTGGGACTCTCAATCGGGTCAGGTTCATACTTTATATAATAAATATATTTGTTCAAGGTGTGTGTATGTTATGTGTACGGGTTTTGTTCGACCACATAGTGTTGATTATTGCAGTTCACTAAACATTATGACACTTGCATGCAGACATGTACAAATTAAAGTGTATTGAAGGGATTTAATCTGATAAAGTGGATTTCTGATGATCATTCCAAATATCTCGGTAGATTAGTAGTTAGTGCATCTGCGGCCATACCAGAAGAGGCAGGTTCGAGTCCTGCCTGAGATATTGGTATATGGTGTAAAATATATTGGGGTGTAAATATTATTAAACTTATATTTGTTGATTATTGAGTATATGCAAAAATAGTTCTTAATGCATAGGTGAATTGGGAGTTCATTGGTATTTGAATTGAAAATAAAAATGAATTCAAAGCTCAAAATATAACATTCTTATTAAAATCAAAGCAGAAAATTAATAATTTAAAATACCCTATTATTTTATAATTTGAAATGATTGTAAGCCCTGCATTATAACATCGGGTCCTCGCATAATTTAGAGACACACATTTAACCCAATTGGGTGCAGCCGAGTCTCCTTTTATCACAGCTCACAGGAAGCCGATTTTATTTTTGATATTATTATGATACAGTTTATTCAGTCAACAATCATTATTGTAACCTTTCAGTGCTGAAAGTTCAGTAATGAGATGTGCGTGAGAGCAATTGTGATTACATAATACAGAAGCAAGTCGTGATGCCAGCATTCCTAGCAGCTTTATGCCTTGTTAGCAACACAAGCTAATCTTGACGAACATCATCACTTCGCAGACTCTTCATTATAGATACACCATTAATTTTATCAACATCCCCCATCATGCTCAATAGCCTTCAATATATCAAACAGCCACGATAAAATTTGTATCGAATTTAACGCGCCATAGATTTAATAGTATTAGACTATAGAATTGTACCGTAATCAGTGCAGGCGCTTTTTTAATATTCATCGCAAGGTTTGATTGCTTATCTTAAACCATATTCATAACGTAGTTAAATTCTTTAGTTCCTCGACTATACCGAATGAATGTACATATGTTTGAGTATGAAAATTATTTATCTTATTTGTAGCTTGTAAAGGTTGGGTTTCCTAGGCGTACGTCGCTGTTTACGTACACCTCAAAGACGATAGTAGAGTTGCTTAGTATACTGTTTTTTTTTCTAGTTAATGTCTCTTTGGAGTCTCGGGTGAGGCATTAACCAACAAAAATATAGCAAAGAAACTCTCCTACTGTCTTCATAGTGTACATTTATGATGACGTACGCGTAGGAAACCATTACTTTATACAATTTACATTAATTTTTAAATATCCTCTTTTGTATTTGAACAAAGATTCGTTTACCTATAAAACTTATAAAAAATTAATTCAATACAAATAAAGTGGGCTTCAATAGATTGTTATTAAGAGAGATTAGAAGTTAAAGCATTGGAAAAATTAACAAATACCCTTAGTTATAAAAACTGTGTAATTTTTAAATATATTTAAGTATATAATTAATGGTAAAATAAAAAAATATTTCCCCTACTTTATAATGTTGTTTACTAATTTAATAGTCCACCATATAGCGTATACCAATATTTATAGTCGTTTCAGTTTTTATACGTTTTATAAAATTCAATGGCACTTAAGTAAACTGTTTTTATTTATTTATAATAATTAAATATTGATATCAGACTGCAATACCACAACAGCAGTATAGGAAGCGATGTCATGATGATACCGCTGTCCCAGATGAACCGGAAAGCATAATTTAATTTAATATTTTGATTTATTATAAATTATATTAATTAGGTGAAAGTATATATTTTTTAAATACATTATCTATATAGTATATATGAATTGTACTCGACCAAGTTAGTATAGCAGATGACGTCGCCGTCTCGACGCAGTGACATACGTGACTCGAAAGCATCGGGGTGCGTTGACATCTCTACGTAAATGTACTTGTATATCTTAACCACGAACAGTATTTCTATTAAATAATCACAAATATGTGAAATTTTATTTTGTTACTTGATTAACAGCACACCCACGATATTTGGTACCAAATGAAAATTCCAAAAATGAATGTCCTAGAAGAGTCGTCATTAAGTAGCGACAAATCATTATCACCTCAGTGATTTAAAGCAGGTCACCTTTTATTATTATACTCTTGATGACTATATGCGAAGGGCCAGTGTGTGGTCATGTTTAATTATTTTCAACTAATTAATACCGAAAATAATTGTATGTATTAGAGTGGGTATTAATTTTTATTATTGTATTCTTTTGATTATTATATTTACCACCAACAATTATATTATGTTTAAGTTAGTTCTTACTCAGTTCGAGTCACTCGCCTGGCAGTTGACAGCAATCGCGCAAGACAGTAAGGGCCAGTTTCTTCAACCCGTATTAAATCTCGAGTTCGTGGCACTCGGCGATTTACCCTCCGAATGCGTTTCTTCAACTGTCAAATCCTAGCTCGCCAATATCGGCGTGGTATAGCTAAATCTCGAGCTCGTGCTATATTTCCCCCTCCATTCTAGTTTCGTCGCTTCGGCTCGAGTCGCCTGTATACAAGTTCTCCTGAATGTTTGGGATACAAACATCGGAACCGTTTGGCTATAGCTTTAGTATCGTTTCAAGAAACGGAATATTTGTATAGGACACGAGATTCGTATTATCTCTTGCCACATAGCACACAACTTACCACCGGTTGAAGAAACTGGCCCCAAGTAAACTCGTTGGTTTTTAGTTTCCACTCACTAACCCATAAATCACAAGACCAAATACCCCTCAAAGTTTGACATTTGGTCTACACACATATAGAGTAGAATAAATATCGATTTGCTCTTATATAAATACATAGATGCGATTGTATACAGTAAATATGAAGGATGAAAAGTTATCAATAAACAATTCGTAGAGAAAATAACTTTCCTTTTTCAGGCGTGTTCGTATTATAGAAATCTCTCATTCAGGAGAACTTGCATAAAGGCGACTCGAGACGAAGCGACGCTTTCGTCACGAAACTAGATTGGAGGGGGAAATATAGCACGAGCTCAAGATTTAGCTATAACACGCCGATATTGGCGAACTAGGATTTGAAAGTTGAAGAAACGCATTTGGCGGGTAAATCGCCGGATGACACGAGCTCGAGAATTTAACACGGGTTGAAGAAACTGGACCTTACTGTCTTGCGCGATTGCTTTCAACTGCCAGGCGAGTAACTCGAGCTGAGTAAGAACCAACTTATCAACATAATATAACTGCTTTTAAGACCCAGCCGAACAGAATGCAAAATCTGTTCGCAGCGAACTGTCAACGGGTGAAAATATGAAACTCCAGTGCGTGCACAATTTGACAGCGAACTCCGCGCACTTACACATATTAGTACACAATTATCTAATAAGCCCTTAAACCCTCAAATTTTTAAATTACCTACAATCATAATTAATACCATACGTGAAGTGTTCCTGAATCGAGTAATTCGTGTTATTTTCCCATATTTCGTATATAATTAGAGCAATATTACAAATTATTTCAGATCACTGAAAATTATTTGAAATTAATTTCATAAGAGCTGAAATATGTCCACGTATGTGTATTTTTTGAAGACGTGGTCGAATGTTTTTACTCGTGTCACTTGGTTCAATTTTTCATTTGCCTGGTGAGGAGCAGATGTGACTTGCACGTCGTCGCCCTGGAACGAGGTTATCCTGTCCCGTGTCTCTCCACATGCAAACTCACCACTTTGCTCTATTTATATGTTATGAATAAACAACATATTTACCTCTTACATTTATACTTTCATTCATTACAACTCTACCACTTAAATCACCAAGACGTAATTCATTTGTGTGTATATGCATGGCTTCTGTAATCCCTTCAGCTCTCTGTATGAGTATATGCACTTATCCTGATGACTATGGATACGATTTTCTATATTGGCATACACAATGAAAGTAATAATGTCGAGCACCAAATTTTCAATCGAATATTTTGTTCATTTCAGAGACAGTTATTTCATTCAATTGTTTAAAGATGCTTTTGTTTTTATCCATGGAAATTATAAATTTACTATAATAATACTTATCTTTTTTATATTATTTTTATACTTTTAATACTTATATTATTATTATTTTTTTTTAATACTTATTTTAAAAATTCTTAATTTTAAAATCCAAGTTGGAATCTTATTCAATTGGATTGGGTAAGAGAATGTTTTAGTACAAACAATTGAATGCTGATTTACACGATGTTTAAGTTGAGTAACTTTACTCCAGGAAATCAAAATAAATTATTAGTAAAGTAGAGTGTAATAATTGCAGGTACTCTACCTTTAATCCTAGAGTAAATTAGGCACAATTTATCGAATCGTTGTTAAGTAGTAAGTAAATTAAGTACATTTTGTTTAATTCTTCTAAGTAACTTCCAACTATTAGATTTTAACTTATTACATTGAATGATTTTAGTTTGCATTTTTAATTTAGAAAAAATAATTTTTACATGCTAATTGTTCAAAAATATTGTATTATCTTTTAGTTCAAATTAAAAACGAACTACCTGCATTACTTACCTATCAGTAAAATATGTTTTTCTATTACATCAATATTAGCAGTAAAAATATTTGAAAAAAAAAAACAAACATATCGCGTAAAACATCTGATGTAAATACACTTTTTAATACATTTCTATGAAAAATTTGATTCTTATGACATTTACTATTTTTTACGCCGAGGTCTCCAGTTGATGGAAAAGGAAGACACGACCTTTGCAATAATATTTTCAATAAGTTGTTTGTTTTCTGTTTATATTAAAATATGCTTAAAATGTAGTTTATAAAATATCTACTTTGTGGTGTTATTGCGCAAATTTTTAAGACTTTTTTCATCATCCGGCGCTATTTTTTTACGACCAAGTTTTATCTTAAAACTGTCTTCTTAGCCAAGTGGCTGGTGCAATACAAGCACGTTTTTTTTTTTAAATAATATAATCATCGAGTCTTTTAAACAATCAATTGCGGAAACTGTCTAAGAGCTACGTAACAATGGGGGTTGACTTGGCACCACCGCACCATTTTAAAATAGATTGCAATATGCTATGAAATTAGTCTGATGCGCATTCTTTACAGTATTTCATGCACCATCCATCCACTTTTTATACAATCCAAGTTGGCGACACTTTGCAGACATATTTTATATTAATTTGTTGGTCGTCTCCGTTCTAAAAAATAACGCTAGTTACAAAATTAAAATTCTATTCGTATTGGCCGTTTTCCATTTCAGTTGACATTTTAATAGGCTATATTTCTCGCACTAACCTGTTCAATGCACTGACACATTTAAAAATAATATTAAATAAAACTCTTTTTAATTATCACCGAATATTGAAAGGGGTTGTTTATATTGCATTATTCACTCATCATAAAAATTGATAGAGTCGTGTAGGAGTGTTCGCGTGGGATGTAGAGTCTGTCCCCAAATGTGTTATTACCGTACTTTTAGAACTAAAACCGACTTTGGCGTCATTCCAGATAGATTATTTTTCGTTTTTTTATGCCCCCAGCCACGGATTTAGAGCGAACAATCACTGCTGTCATTTTCACCAAGGCTCCCGTCTCTTCTATTATACATTTATATTATTATTATGCCATATTGTGTGCGCTTTTTGTTCGACCTATGACGTTTCCAACGCTCAAAGGCATTTTTGACGTCAGTCGTGAATATCAGCTGGCACTTGAAATCGCAACAAACTTAGTAAAATGCACATCAATCCAATAATAGATGTTTTTGATGTCATAATCTTTCTCCAATAACAACAAAAAATGTTCATTGTACTCTGATTATTTTCACAGTGAAATATGTTGTTCATTTATACTGTTATTTTTTATGATTTCGACCCCTCATAATTATTTTATTCCTCGCGGCTAGTGATATGCAGCCTGGTTGTTTAAAAAGGAAATAAAACATTTTTAGACCCTTAAATAATCGGGTGGCCATTACCATTCATTTAGGAATAATAAAAGAAAAAAAATGTTCAAAAACTATATTTTGCCTTTCTAAGCTGATCTTTATGTATCATAATATTTGAAAAAAAGGTCTGTTAATTGTTTTGATCTATATCTACCATTGAATTTGAATAAAATATGCATAAATCGAATACAATTAATAATAGTCATATTTAATTTCACTATATGTATACACACATATCAAAGCCATTTAATAAATTCAAGATTCGTTAATTTAAACGGTTCAAAAATGCTTTCTTTCCACTTCAAATAACCATACTGCACATAACTATTTAGGATACTAATTATTATTTCATTGGTTTAAAAAAATTGATTTTATCCGAAATGTTTTTATGAATAAATTTGATATAGCCTTTCACAGAATTCACAATTTTATTGATCTTAATATAATGTTCCGAAAAAATATTTTTTATAACATTTTAAAGTGTTTTTTATTTAATTTAATTTTGCATTAAGACATTTTTTATCAAATTTAAAATAAGCTTGTTTATAATATATACAATTATATACAAAAACTTAGTTCATTTTAATTAAATGAAAATCCAATTCCGATTGCTAAGTGTTAGTTAAACTTTTACTTTTTTTAAAATATATTTTATGGTCTTCTACGTTTTCAATCGCCCTTCAAAAGAACTTTTTAATCTAATTCTGTTGAACCTATTTAACACAAAAGTACATGTTCAATTTATAAAATGTCCCTCGAATAACGATGTGTGTATGTATTTGAGTTGGCAGTTTTGTGATGTTTTGGTGACTTCGCTAATTATCCGTAAACAAGGTCAAGAAGCCATTTCGGAACATCATCCCGGACTAGATATTCGACGTTTGCTGAAATATGTCATATTCATAATATAAAAACGGGATTCGTCTAAGTATTTATTAATTTTGTTTATCTGAATTATAGTGAAATCTGTTTTTTTTTAAATATATTTCTACATAATATGTAAATAATCTGTCAGCGCCAACATACTAAATAGTGATCCATCATAATGTCAGCAGTCGCCTTTTAAATAATACATTGTATTGTGCATGATTTGGATTCATGCCGAATTTCACAGTTGAAAACATGCACTTTTCTTCATTTATTAGGCATAGAATAATTTCCAAGTGTCAAACAGGTGTAAGTGCGCTTTGGTAATGTCATCTATGAAACGCCTCTTGCAATATATTTTACTTGTTTCAAATCAAATACTGTCAACTCATAAAATATCAATTTTTCAAATTCACCTGCTTTTCACTTTTAAATTTTCCCCATTATGTGACTTTCTTCAAATAAAACGCAGACGAGAGTAATGATTTTTTATGTCCATTCGTCTTTCCACCTAATTTTTCTTTACCTTGGTGGCTGATTTATTTACGACATTTTATGTATGGTTTTGAAATTGTCGTACACTTCGAAATTGAGATCGTTGAACTTCGGCTATTAGTTTTGCTCGAGGTTTTTGGCTTTGGAATTGTTTTCATACGTGAAATATCACGACATTGAAGAATCTAGATTTGAGTTCATAGTCTATTTCGAGGCGATTGTTTCCTGCTGGTTTGTTTGTAATAACAAATAAACACCGATCTCGAACTTTTCAGCGATGATGAAAAAAAATATATGAAAACGGATGTCACGATTCTGATTCAGCAGTACGAATTCCAGTCAGATTAAGCCACTGCTTTCCATAATATGTCAACGAGTGGTCTCTTAAAAGTGACTTTTATAAGCCACACTTTTCACCCGTGCATTTAACAGTGACTCACATTAAATTTACTAAACACAATGTTTCACATATTATCCTTATATCGCCGTCATCAGTGCAATATTTGGCCGACACAATAAAATGTGGTACATTCGGCATTGTGATACATATAAATGCGTTCGACTTGGCCTTGGTGTTGGTCTATTTCTGATATTAGCTAGTACAATATGTTTAAGTTAACAGTTTACCGAGTTGGTTTATATTGGAGACTCGGGTCAAATGTTGATTTCAAGCCAACAACTGTCCCATGCCGAATGAAGCTGAGAGCTTTTGTTAGCCATTAACATTATATTAAATTTATGATGTTGTCATTTGGCCATTATCATTATCAGCGTCAGAAAATTTAATTGAAACATCACATAATGTGATTTCATCATTTGATTTTATACATTCTTTTGGTGTATTTGCATAGACTAGGGAGATAAGCTGTTGAAAAAAATTAAGAGGTATATTGCTTGGCCGGCGCATTTGCTTTAAGTTTACATCCACTTGTTTTATGAGATCGTTTACGCCGTGTTTGCTTTGCATAATATTTCAGTATTTTGTGTCCATTGCCAACTATCTTTCGCGTCTACGGGATTTTAAAAATGCTTTAACATACCAACTGTTATGTCATTAAATAAATCTAGCACGGTGCAAGCCACTGATTTTATAATCAAAGAGGTTGTAGGATCAACGAATTCAATTATTTTATCAATAAATAAAATGACCATAATTCAATGTTTAATAACATAAACAGAATGAGTACAAGTGTGTGTAATGAAGTGCTTTGAAGTATTCGAGCTCTGCAACGATTACCTTTATAATTTGATTAATGTATTATTTTATTTGAACTCTGATATTTACGCAAAACATTATATGATATACATCTACAGTAGTTCTCACACTTATCATACAACAATTATTATATTCATAGGACAAATTCTGCTAATATCCGAACATTCAAATAGAATAATACATTTTAACGAATAATAAAGAAATAATTTATAATAATAAAATTGTAAGCTGTTCAGTGCTCCATAATTATGAGCAAATGAAGACGAGTTTTTCACTCTTTTAGCCGAGGATGATTAAATATGACTACTTTTTTAAGAACAAAATTGAGCTTTATGAAAAGTAAAGTGATTTCGAGTTCGGCAACGATTTCCCTAATAATATTGCTTTATTATCTGATTATTATATTTTTACTCGCTGACATTTACTCACAACATTATTAGGTATACATTTTAAAATATCATAACTGCATCAAATATTATATTCATGCGACAAATTATAACGCAAATTTCTAAATTATTTTTTTATTTTATTGTTCTGTTAATTCAATAATAATAAAACAATATAATAAAAAGGATAGCCGCGTAGTGCTCTTCCATGGTTAGGTTAGGTCAAAATAATATTAATAAAATGGCGATTAGAGTTTTTTACTGGATTGAATAAGTAGTAAAATCGTAAAGGTTTCGTTTTTAAGTAAACATATTATCAGAACGTACATATTGTTTAGACATTTTATTATTGAAATATTAAATAAAATGTTCCCATTAATCAATAATAATTGTTTTTAATATTTTTAACATCGAATCCGTGACCATTTTCTATGACATTAATTTTTTTAATTATATCCCTCTAACATGCTCTGCTTTTTTATTGTTGCTCTTTCTATTATTTTTTTTATTATTATATATTATGGTTAAGTTGTTTTTTCTTCGATCAAAATATTATTATACTGCTTTCAATGCGGTTATAGGCGTAAGTGTAATATATAAATAAATATCAAATGCGTCTCTTAAATTTTAGTCGCTTTATTCATTTTATTTTTTCTGAACCGGACATGCGGTGCATAGATCTTTTCATAATATGGGTTTTTGTAATCCATAGACAGTTACTATATACAAATATAACTTATTGTTATTAAGCTTCACGTAGAGTATGAATGAAAGCGTATTTTATTAGTCGGCTTATCGATATTATTTATAGGCAATGTGATGCTGTAATAATATGGAGCGTTGTGACGCCGAACTGGCCATCTGCTTCATTTCGACGCCATCATCACACGGAAGACTTTCCCCGCATAAAACAACCTCTTTGTGCTTTCTATCCGTTGCGAAAAAAAAGCATTTTATCATCTATTAATAGTATTAATGTAACAGTGTGTATGGTGTTGGGAAACGAATTTTTCGAGATACGAGCAATCGACTAGAGAAATCCATGGGTCTGGAACATTTTTTTCTAAACAGCCTACATGTGAGGGCGAGAAAAGTCTAGCGAATAAGGCAAAGATCGACGAAGAGAAAAGCACTGACGAAAATTAAGTGAAATGAACAATAAATCTAATTTGTTTCTATATATTCTCGTTTATATATCGTTTCTATATATTGGCGTCGAGCCGCCTTGTGGCCCAGTGGTTAGTGTAACTGATTCGTGAGTGAAGACTCCCGGGTTCGATTCACGGCACCGGAGTCACTTGGTAGATCTAGCTTAGTAAACTAGATCTTAAGTACTCATTGCTGTGTAGTGGCCTGGGAAACCATCTCTACTATATTCTCCCGTAAAGGCCAAGGTGGCCTGGCCAACCCCTTATAAAGGGACTCCCGTCAATAGGGAAGGCGTCACGATATTTATTTATTCATTCTCGTTTTGGTGTTGTACGACAAATATTTGTCATTTATAAATAGATTTTTTTAATTCCAAAACACGTGGTTCGTTAAAAAATATTTTTGGGGAGGCTGGAACGGATTAATGGTAGTTTGTATGGGAAAATTTGATTCGGGCTACGAGCAAAGTTGCGGAACGAATTAAACTCGTATGTCGAGGTATCACTGTAATGAGATTTTGTTAAAAAATGCACTTTTGTCTTCCACTATTTTCTGGTCACCTGTTGCTCGGATATATTAAAACAATTGACTAGAATTTTTTGGCATTTTTTCTTCTCTCGCTTGTCGACGAGGCACTTATGTTTGGTGTGTGTAGTACTGGCGCCGGACATGGCAGACACAATACATTATGCAACAACAGCTGGCACATCTCATCGCATTCTTATACACGATAATTGGCATCTTTTATACGAAGAATACCTAGTCCCATAGTTTTATGAAAAGCGTTTTCTACTACCCTGGGTGTTGAGCAATGCCTCTTACCGGCCGACCGAATGTTAATGTCATTTGTCATAAGGCTCCATTTTGTTCATAGAAAAGTAGTCATATTTTATCATCAAACACCGGCCAAGAAGGTGAAAAAAAAGGTTTATTTTTTATTATTATTATTAAGAGAAAACAGTCGGGGAATACCAGAGAACCTACATCTCTGATGGAGCTTTCTTTGAGAGGTTTTTTTTAGACACAACAACGTGTTAATTGTATGTCGCTGATCTTAACTATTACTAGTTACACAGGTCACCGACTTAATAATCAGTATTTACCTTACAATCCAGGAAATCAGAGTAAACCTGGATCAAGACGATCGATCGGGATTTTAATAATATTATTCCCGATCTCCCAGTCGTAATAACCGATCAAATCAATTTTTTTTGACTTGAGCGGGATTTGAACCCATGACTACAGTATTTGTAGCCACACGTCTTATGCCTTGAGCTATAACGCTAGTGTATATTACACATGGTGCTTAATTATTCGATATTAATTAACAGTTTGTTCCATGAATATAAAAATTGATGTAAATGATGCATATAATGTTTTATGTAAATATCATAATTTGATAAAACAATATTATTAAGGAAATCGTTGCAGAGTTCGAATACGTCAAAGCACTTAATTACATCCACTTGGACTATGCCTGCTTAACATTTTTTTTTATCTTCCAATAAGCCATTCCATATAGAGTGGATATTTATCAATGTTCTATTCATACTTACATTTTCTTTACATTATATGGTTTGTATTATTTCCCACCAAGTCGCAGAATGTAATAAATATTTACCTATAATTAAATATGACTTCATGTAATTTATTTCATTTGTACCAGTTCTTACAAAATATTTATTGTATTTTATTTAACACCTGTCCTTGGGTCTATGTATTCATTCACAAGCATGCATTTTTAATATTTCTTAGTTTATTTAAAAAAATGTATTACATGAAATTCAGAATCAAAAGCTCCCACATCCAGTTAGAAACCAATTGAGTTAAAATAAAAAAACATACATCCTCTTTAGAATCCTCATCGTATAACAACAATATGAAGGACTGTTATATTTTTATTAATTTTCGATAGTAAAATATTACAACTTAGGTTTGATAGAATGTGGATTTGTGATTGATTGATTATGAGCCCTTCATATATTTTCTATGATACTGTATTCCTCCATTAGCAGCCTCAATGATTTGTACAACAAATGATTTTTTAACTGTATTATTTGATATAAATTGTTATTGTTACCGCTCGTTAAATCCTTGAATCTGGGCGTATTTTCTGAATATATGTCAGTATACCAGAGCTTTTGTTTGTTTGTCTATTTTTGATTGTTTTCATCCAGCGATAAAGTCTAGCGAAGGTTATGGTAACATTACAACCGTAGAACCGTTTTTCGGAAGGTACACAAGAAATGAGTGATGATGAAATTTGACCGTGCACATGTCGGCCATGTATACTGTATATTGAGAGTATATTTCATCACTGTAGTGTTTATAATCCGCTTGTGGGTAATAGAAAGAAGCGATATGGTATAAAGCTTCCTATACCTTCCATATTAGATCAATTAGATTATTCTATATAGGTCGTTTCTATGTACATACTACACGATGATCACATACAATTTGATAGAAATATTTATATCAGACAAAAAATTGATATTGTAAAAGTTTATCTATGTGCATCTGGTATGATATGTATTTTTTAATTATTTTAATTTTAATTGTTAAATATTGAACGGGTGTATTTTATATACGAGACGGTTCCGCACGGAATTTACACAAATATTTACATTTAGTTCCGATACCGCAACACATACACACATTGCTTATAACGTGCTCATCGTCTTCAGTGTTTTCTATTACATCATCGGATTATAATACTTCCCTTACAATTTTATTTGAAGATCAGGGTGAGAAGACGGCTGGTAGAAAATAAACAGATTTAACAAAATATTTTAGAAAATTGTGGTACATACATTATAATAAATAACGCCCCGCAGCTCACATTTTATAATAAAGTAAAACAGTGGTATTTGTATTTACACTAGGTATATCAAGGTTTGTTTCGAAACATTTCATTTATCAAGGGGAATTTAAAAAAAATCCCACCATGGTATAGTGAGTTGTGCTAGATGGTGTGTGTACGAATAGAGCTTGGTATTTTGGTGTACACGCATACGCACCGCACGAACACACTCTCATTACTCTATTATATTAAATACGGCCCTAAGCTGTAAATTATACAATCAAAGTTATGATAAAAATCATTCATAAAAACTTTATTATAAATAAACTCCAAAAAGCTTAGATATATTATTATTCCTTGCAATATCTATATGTATTATAATATATTGTGTATGTTTATTTTTATTCTTCTTATAATTATTCTGATTACTTTAAAAATACTATATATTTTATTTTGACATGTTTTATTGTTTATTTTTGGATTTGCTGTATGTTCTTTTAATATTTTTTGCTTCTTTTCTCCTGTTTACATTAGGCTTATATATAAATATTTTTTTCTGATTCTTTGGAGTTTTTAATGCTAAGAGAAATTATCTATGATGAGCGACACATCTTCAGTTTGACTGTCAAAACCAGAGATGTGCCAAAGTCAAACGAATTTTGTAGTATTCTACCTGTCTCTTGAAAGACAGTATTATAACGCTCGATTAATCATAATCATAATAATAAATTTGAATAGAATACTATAATATTCGTTTGACCTTGGCACATCTCTGGTAAAAACTAAAAAATAACAACTTGTCCGTATAGATATATCTTTAATCGTTATTTAATTTTAAACAATTTTTTAATTAGAATATTTCTTTGACGAAATATTTCAGTCGATATTTCAGCGGTTTTCTTTCAGCATCTAGCTGTTATGGAATGAACTAGCCAGTATGGTATTTTATTTTTCGGTTGCGGCCTCCGTCCATACATTCCGCCTATTTATATACACAAACTGTGTTAAAACAGCTTTTGCGCCATATATTGATTCCTGATTACATAATATTACTATACAAAATAAATTTAAAAATAATTCGTATCACAGATTATAAATCCAGGCAATTCCAATATTACTTCCAGGAATCGTCTCGCATAATAGAGTAAGCTGATTGTTTTGAAATATCCGCCGACTAACTCAATGCCAAATTTAACTGACGCTTTTCGTGTAAAGTCGTCGATGCCAAGTGTGTCACTCGAATCTTCGCCGTTTTCAAATAATTTAATTTGGTCCCTTTTAACCGCACCATCTTCCGATTATACGGTTTGGTTTTACGACCGGGCTGAATTTTAAAACTGGATCATAAATGACACATGTATTTGTTTTGATGTCTTTCTTTGAACGTTTCCGAAATGGCGTTTTTACTGAAAAAATAATATAACAGCGATGAAAAATTGCTTTCCACTTTTGTAAATAATACAAAAAATATATTTGTATGGATTGAAAAATACTAATCCATACACTGCTTTTCGCTGATCAATCAGATATACTTTGACGTATTTTACTCGGAATTCAATAAACATGATTTTGATCATTTATGTGTTTAGAACCATCTTGTTATTTTGACAGGCTTTTCCTTGAATTTGATGTACATGCATTCATCGTTCCATTTATTCTACTGCATCATCACTATTCATATCTCTCATGAATAGGAAAACGATTATTGCTCGATTTATATTATAGTTGTCTTAAATATTAATTAATATATTCTATTTTTGTTACAGGTGAGTCTTTCGTTATGAAAAAAACGAATTATTGTGGGTAAAGTATAATTTAAATTATTGAAATTCGTATATATAGTGCATATGGAATTATTGGTTATTGCATTATAAAATGTATTTTGAAGTTTCAAGGTTTAGTCAGCATAATAAATGAAAACATATCGGCTTCACTGATTTTTTAGACGAGGCCATTATTTTGTTATTGTATTATAGATAAAAAAAAACCTTATTTCTCCTTCACTCCACCGGTAGTCGTTTTGGCAAATTGACTTATATTTATATTTGGCAGCATTAGTGGACTGTAAAAATAAACAACATTCAATGAAAAGTGAGTGGGTGAATATCCTTTTTGGAACCCCCGTAAGTGAAAACGAATTTAGAAGTCGTCCATGACCTTCGCCAAGTTACGACAATTGCATAATACTAAATTCGGAGGTGTGTAAAAGGTGAATCACCATCTTTAAATTGATAATGATGTTTTTATTGTATGTTGCAATTTGAAGAAGCACGCCCATTTTTCGCGCGAAAAATAATTGAAGTACATACTGAAAATATTTTTATTACCCACTGTACTCGATAGTTTATCTCTCGGACGTCATTGCACGCCTCGTTTTATCTTTAAGCTGAATTCAATTTCAGTTACCAATTTAAAACGATGCGATGTAATTTATACTCAGTCGTATTTGGTATTTTTAAATTAAATTATTAAAATTGAGTATGTTGTCTATTCGTATGTCGACTGGTCGTTTCGTCCAATAATAATATTTCTATCGGTCGCGATTCATTTATTTGCAGTGCAAGTGCGCTCTGAAATAGACCGGCTGACTCTCAAAATACCATTTCAAAATGTCGACTACTTTTTATACTCGACTCTATTTCCGCTGTCTTCGTAGCTTTTGATGCCTACTGTAGTTTATGTACTTCTATTTGAAATACCTGACGTCTTCGTCTGCAAGATTTCCAGATGGTGAATGAGCCGATCGCTCTACGTGCAATATTTGCTCGAATAGATTTTACGATAAGGATAACTTGAGATTAATAGGTCAGTACTCAATAAGCTATTTTTACAATTTGACTTTCTTTTTTTTGTGTACGAGAAAACTGGGTCGCCTTTGGGATGTTGCTTATTGACTAGCTAAATTAAAGCAACAGTAATACTTTGTCAGTGAGCTAGATGGAATAGTTAGTGATAAAAAAAAATTGGCAGTGTGTCCACACCGCTGAAGGCTGACTGTCATAATTGCCCACCAACACCTGTTGCCCCATTCAATTAAAATTTCGCACTTAATTAGGTTGCTCCTATTCCCCTTTCTATGTTAAATCTACGACTGTGATTCGGAGTTTATGTGTGTGAGGAAATCCTCTTCTATTCATTCCAAATGCTATCTGATGAGGGACAAAGTCATTCATGCATTGGCAAAGATTCTGTCTAGACTTAGACAACCATTTCATTCGTAAATTTGCTGCCGGTCATAAAAATAATTTATTAAAAAAATCTTATACCCATTGATATAACGACCCAATAAAAATATCATTTTTGAGCTAAACTACGAAAATAATCGATAGTATTCTCTCTAATTACAGCTCTTTATTGCTTTTAAAAAAACTAATATACGGCTAAACATTTTTCCATGGTTTCCTTTCATTTAAAATTTTTTAGACATTTTTGTTTTACAATTTCATGTTTAATGAAAACATTTATTGCCTAAAGCTTTTGACTAGACTTAGCTAGTCATCTTCAGAGTGGAAGGTGAGGGCTTTAATAAGGAGTTGCAAAATCTTGTCAAAAACAAATATAATTGTCGTAATTGGTTTCAGAATCATTTACTAATTATTTATCCGCTAAAAAGCATACAGCTCGTTCTCATTTTAATGATTTACGATTCAGTTTTTTGCAACCCCTTCTTGGAGGTCATTTTTTTGTATTTTAATAAACCCCATGCTTTCCAGCCTCAATCGTTATGCGAATTGTAGCTTCTTATTAATAGTAATATAAGATCTTCTTAAGTAGAGTTTAGATATTTTACTACAAAATTTTTTTTTAATATATTTTACCCTCAATTTTCCACCTTTCCGTTCCGAATCCGCGCCAGTTGTATTTTTGACATATTCTCTCAAGGTTGATATGTTTCGTGACACACATAATTTTGCCAAAACAATCGCGTGTTGTCAATGAATTAGAGTAGTTTAGTTACTATGTGTTCCTTTTGAGTTTAATTAGCCTAGATAGATGAAGAGCACAGATGTTAGATAAGCTAATGATAATAAGATAATACACTCTTCATTACAAATGATGCACTGCTACTAAATATTAATCATGTCGTATTTGAAATACTACAAATAGAATCCTTAGATTACGAAATATTCGATGCAAGTTTATCGATAGTATTTTTTTACTCTATTCGCCAACAGATCTTCTCCAGATTGAATTGCTACTTTGTTTAGATTGCCCGGTTTTGGATTAGTTTATATTATTGAAAAATCTATTATCTTTGTTTTTTATTCCCCCATAAGTATACCTGTCAAATCTATAGTATGGAGTAGATATATTTTTAAATACATATTATGACTTATCTATATATGAGATTAAATTATGTATGACTTGTTTGTTATAATATAAGTTGATACATTCTTGCGGTGCAACGGCACGTGCTCAATTTCCATCACGACACGTGTAATTCCTTCCATGTGACTATCAATATCACAGTTGTCTCCCCATTTATAATAATATTATATCTCATAGTTGCACGATATTTTATAAATCAAATACCAACATTATTTCACCATTATTAACGTCCGTCGGGAAGAATTTCATGTTGCGGGCCAAGACGGGATTAACTGCACAAAATGCTATTGCCATTTGAGATTTTACTTTCGCTTTTAGCTGGGCCAAAATTTGGATCAAAGACCATTCTAGTATAGTTATGCTTTATATTTTTTAAATTTTTATTTGATTGATTATTATATTTACCCATATTTCACGTCAATCGTGATTTTACAATCCCAGCAGTAAATAAGAATACATAATATATAAATGTTGAGTCGGAAATTAAAGGAAAATCATTCATTTTAATTTGGTACTTAAATACCATAGAGTGGGGATACATTCGGTTTTAAAATTAAGAGCATATTGATATGTATAAAGATTTATGGATTTTTTTTTTCAATAATTGCCTTATATTATTGTGTGGTAGCCTGGAAAACCACCTTTCTATACATGGTGGACTTGAATTAATTGAGAATATTTTATATAGGGGATGGTAGGGTATCGCAAGAATAAGTGAAATATATATTAAAAATATTAATAGTGCTTTTGTAATCGAGTTGGGCCTACCTTGGAATCAGCTATTTCTCTGAAGTACTCAGTAGTGACTGTTGCGTGTAGTGGTGTATTGTGTCAATTAATAATAAAAATATTTTTTTTTCACTTATATTTACGATACCCTACTACCCCTTAAAATATTCTCAGTTATTTCAAGTCCACTCTATATATTTTCGTAATAAAATGCACAATAAGTCGGGCAGAGCCGCTCTGTTGGTGACATGTGTAACTAGTAATAGTTAAGATCATCGACAGATAATGAATTAACACGTTGATGTGTCTAAAATACCAAAATTTGTAATAAATAAATAAGAAATTTACGACTTCTAATCAGTGAGGTGGGTTATCAAAAAAAATAATTACAGGTTGGTTAGTTGTTGGCTTCCATTCTCCGCGCTGTTTCTATTAATTAACAAAAATATAAAAAGTGATATTTATATTGAATAAAGTTTCCAGAATAATTGCTCCATTCTTCCTATCAATTAGCTTTTATATTACAAAATATTCTTAATTTATATTAATGAAAAAATGGAAAAGATATGGTGGACAGAACGTTAATTCGCTTCGTGTCGCCCCATTAAGCACGTTCAAAGGAAGCTCGGTCAAGCTGGCGCCGTGTGCGATTTCAGATGTAACATTATTGTTTTAGGAAATATTAACCCTGTTTACGGTTCATATGTACCCTGAGTATTATTGCAATATTATGTAATAAATGATTTCCTCGTTAAACGAGAGGTTCCCTTTAGAAAAGAACACAGCAAGTGTGTCGGCCGTAAAATATTTCATTTCAACAAACAGCTATATTGTTATAGTCTTTCCATACGATTTGTATGCAAGACTTCCTCGTTGAAATTCATAAATAGGTCAGTGTTAGTTTAAATCAACCAGTTATAGAATAATTTTCATAAGTTTGTTTTTAGTGAGTGTATTATTATTATATCTATAATTGTTGAACGTGTGTGTATGTTGTATGTCTGTCTGTTTGTACGGATCCCTCAACCATCAGTGTTACCAGATCAGGAAGAATAATATTTCATATAATTATTTTACTCAAAATATTTTTAGAGGTATTTAATTTGATAATGCATAATAATTTCACATTTTTTAAATTAAAAAAACTTCTAATCGATAAAAAACTACTTTAAAGCAAAAATGAAATCAAAGCTCAAAATATCACCTTCCTATTAAAAAACCAAGCAGAATATAAAAAAACATTAACATATTGAAAATTTCAATTAAATTTACCCTAGTTATATCTATAATTGTTGAACGTGTGTGTAAATTGTATGTCTGTCTGTCTGTACGGATCCCTCGACCATCAGTGTTATCAGATGGAAGAATAATATTTTATATAATTATATTCATATAATAAATAATTATTTTACTACAATTAATAAAATCTCAAAACGGGTATTTTAATCATAATAATATTAAATTAATTTCATAATAATATTATGAGATATTTAATAATACATAATAAATGACAATTATCAAATAAACAGTATTTATTGGGGGAGTTTTTTAAATATTATGATGAGTGTTGTTATCGTATGAAAACCGTATTAAATTATTTTATTTATAATTTACATTGAAAATTCAAACTTCTTCTGATAGAAAAATAAACAACTTTAAAACAAAAATGAAATCAAAACTCAAACTAGAACCTCACTATTAAAAAGCCAAATAGAACATTAACAATTATAATATAATTAAAACTTTTCAGAATTATTATTCATTCGTAAATATTATAATTTTCTTATGAATATCAGAAGTGCTTATATACCATATGGTTTAGATGGTCTCGTGTGCATACATATATATGTGTCACGCGGTGTTTGTTCTTGTATTTTTCCTTTTTATATGAACCACAGGAATCTCCGGCTGACAAATTTATTTTCACTCATGAAACTGAACGAGTGTCGAGTAAAAATTTCCGGTTTCAGAATTCTTTACGTGGATCAGTCTGATTTGAAAAATAGTATAGGGAGTTACATGTACCCTATTTAGTATATTTTTGAATTCTTTGGTTGGTATTTAAAGCCACTCTGTGTGTTACATATTCAACGTCTATATTTAAATGGAAAAGTAAAAGGGTGGACCATTGTCAATTGTAAAATTTTACTCAATAATGTACATTATTTCTTATTATAATTCTTTTGAAAAGTTTTTATATTTGTTTATTTATGTCGTAGGCGGCATTCGTAGATTAATCGAGTCGGTCCGGCAGGTGCTTTGATCGAAAGTCTGTGATTATATTAAAAAAGTCCGTTGTCTGTCATCTCATTGTTAATTATATGAATATTTTTTGTGGAAATTTCGAGAATACTCATTATTTATTTTTATTTGTCTAACCGCCTATAACCGAATGACAAAGCACACACGAGTGTCGGTATGATAAAAATATTTACAATTAAAAGTGATGTTAATGGTACCTCGTCTTTAAAAAAGCGTGGTTATCGACGCGTTAATCGAAATTATTTTCTCAATTATATTACATTTCAAGGATGGTATTTCTTGAAGAATTGTGTAAATTCACATTCTACAATATACACTACTTAATACATTTTTTGTATAGGCGTGGTTACAAATACCGTAGTCATATGTTCTAATCCTGCTCGAATTGAAAAAATAAGTGATTCGATTGATTATAAAATCTACGCTTATCCTGATATCCTGGATTGTATAGGTGTGTTTGATAGAGCCGTTATGTGTGTAACCTGTAGTAGTTTAATAGATATCAACATGTTAAACTTACAAAATCCAAAGAAATAAAAAAATAATTGTAAAATGCTTCTCGAGGCGTATACGTACATTATTATTAAATAAACGAATGATTTTTCAGTAATTTATTATTTTTATCGTCGTTTTTTTCATACATATAACTGAATTCAACTGACGAGTGCTGCATTATCATCACTGCTACTTGGGATCTCCCGTAATGCTCTAGTGGTCCTGAAGTAATAATAATATAACATGTAATTATTCATTAAAAAAATAGTATTTACGCGACATTTTTAAATTTTGATAGAAGTTGATTAACAGTTTGATATTTTCTATTATTGCATAAAATTAACTGTAATGCGTATTTAAAGAGTATTATTTCAATCAATTTCAAAGATCAGATAAAATCCATCAACCTTTTTTATATATAGGCATAATTAATCAAATTGAAAAAATTAATCCAAATTGATTAGGTACTCAAAATACGTTGAAATTACTTTAAATGGAACTTTCTTTTAAATTACTATTTTCTTGTATATTTGAAAATTGATCTTGTACAGTTAGAAACAAAAATATAATATGTGATAATAAAATGCGGTAATATAAAAAGTGTATGAGGTACCTGATTTAGTCTTGACATAATATTCAATGTCAAGCTCACTCGAAGCTCATAAACATTTGCAATTTACGATTGTCTCTTTATTTTTATTTTAAAAAAAATACGTATAAAATTGTAAGTATGGATTATAATCAATATTTTTTTAGTTAGTTAATAATACATGCTTTCATAGTGAAAAGCAATGTAATGGTTTTAACCTAACCCAAGATTTGGCAGTTGGCACATAGTCAATTACCAGTGTTATAGAGTAATTTTGCAAATATGTTGTATAATTTGATTATTTGGCATCGAGTTCAATGTCTGTAACAAATGTATATTGTTTTTGCCACGGTCGTATTGTTTAACTACGGGTGATCATTATTCTATCACCAGATATATATATAAAAAAATCGAGTTATAAATCGGGATGTCAGATCGGCATGCAATTTAAAGTATTCTATTTTAAAACAGGCGGACGATTTTTTTTTATTAAAACATTTCGTACGATTTTGTCGCCTGCCTGATTTTATTTTTAGACCTCAGCTACCGGTCATATATTTTACTGACATACACACGCAATACACGAATTTTTAACTGACCACACGGTCAACAAATCAACATGTCTTGACAATTTTAAATTAATAATTATTCCCAAATGATTGCTTACTAGATATCGAAAATACTCAATATTGCCAAACTAATCTATTATGTATTGAATGAACTCGAATTAAGGTAATTGCATTTATGGAGTTTGGGTGTAGTTATAAGTCGTATAAGGGCAACAGTGTGGCGCTTAGAAATGAAGATTGATTTGTCAAGACGTGGACAGTGATTTAAGATCTTCTATTGGCGAAACAAGAAGAGTTATCGTGATAGTTTTCATGGTGTTTCCTCATAAAATGAACACCAAACAACATCAACCATATGGTGCACAGTCAACATCTGTGACCTAACAATTCATCGACAGGGTTACCACACTATTTTAAAATACGTCATATATTGATAATCACTAATGGTTATTTTTATTGAGTAATTACTAAAAAAAATACGTCAATTAATATATATTATGTAAGTTATGTTGATGGGCAAGGGGGTCGCTTTCCTCCCCACTGGATTGATAAATAAAAAAATATTTTACCAAAATACTAAAGGGCCGTATTCAATATAAGAGTGTTTTATTGAGTCGTTTGTGTAAAAATAGACTAGAGTTTGCTAGCATTAGTGCACACGCATACGCACCGCACGCATACACTATTATTTTGAATACGGCCTAATAAATCCCGTGGTACATTATTTTGACTCAATTTTCTGCGGGCGCCGATGGCTGTGTTAAATATAAAATCGCTGTATTCTTTTCGTCTATATCATCAATTCCCTAAAAAAAATAAACCTACGTAATTTTTATGAAATATATGAAAAAATATATATTTATAATTGAATACTCAATCGTGATTTCCATGTTTATAAATTGTTTTGTAGTCTAATTTTTCGTTGTATATTGTCAACCTTTAATAAAGTGTTTTTGCGATCGTTATGAAGATTTAATTTATTTAGTATTTATACAAAATTTACGACGTTTATAGATCAATTATTCAAGGCCCCGATTGGTCATATCACAAGACTACTAATCAGCGTTTTTCACGGTATTTCGGACGCCATTTTTCCTCTTTACCTCACCTTAGGTATCTTTATTGTTCTGACATATGTATTTAAATACTTGTATTGTTTAGGCTGAATCGGTTTTTGAATTTAAAGATTTTACATATCTGCATTAGGAAATCGAAAAAAAAATTAGTTATTATTTTACCACTTGGTAAAATCATTGAAACAGTCATAAATGGCTGATATATTTTTGTATCACTAGAACATTACGGGAAATCCCAAGTCGCAGTGATGATAATGTAGCAAATTAAATTAATGTTAATATACTGATAGGGTTTTTGTAATACTCACAACTGGAGTATTGATACTATTTTCACTGGACTGACTTTATAAAAAAATAAAATTACTATTTTTTAAATTTGCATTCAACTTTAGAGTTTGTCCCATGAATAATGTATGATAAGTGTAGATATATATTAATATAATGTTTTATGTAAATATCAGAGAATTGAAATAATCAAATAGTAAAGCAATATTATAAAGGAAATCGTTGCAGTGCTTGAATACGTCAAAGTACTTCATTACACCTTTTCTTTGTATTTAAATCGATTATTTAACATCCCTGTTGTTTGTTTGTAAAACGTGATCTGAGATGGGCGAGTTTCTGTAATCCAATAAGCATCGTCGGGCTTGATATCTTGTTTACGTAGTGATTGTATTATGTAATACTGTTAACCAAGGTGAATATTTACATCATAATAACTACATTTAACTATCCTGTGTTATTCCTTTATTATAATATAATAGAGTCCCAGTAATACATTTCGGTATCTATTAAAAGTATTTAGCTTGTACGTATTCAATGCATTTGTTAATTAAGAAGCATGTAATCTACGATGACTTTATCTATGGATTTTCAATTTCATGCATATTTCATATTATTAGCCAGCGGCTGTTAAACGCATGAAATTCTTAGACCGAAGACACCTCGTTAGCAAAACGCGAATTACAAAACAATTTAATTGAGCCTCGAACCAAAAGCGATAGGCTTATTTTTTATAGTCTGGTGCTGATGAGGATTTGCTTTGTTCTTCTCCGACGTAATTGGACTTTAGCAAGACTACTCAATTAATATGGCACCTTACGTATTATTATTATATTCACATTTCGCACGTTCGAAGTGTTGAAATATTTGTGAAGGTTAATATTGAATTATGTATGATTCTCATATTCAATAACCTGCGTAATAATTGGAAGGTAAGAGCCTAGTAAAAAAATGATTGTTTAGTCGGAAATGATTTATTAAAATTAAATTAATATTCAAATAGATCCGCCCTGTCGGTGATTCTATGTATCTGTAATTGTTAAAATGAATCGTCAATCGGTCTAATTTGAAGAAATACCATTAATCAAACGAAATGATAACATCCAATAATTAGTCCCATAAAGCGTGTATCTACATACAAATAAAACTTAGTGTAGGTATACCTTTACACAAAAATGGTAACTAAAACACCACTTAAAATCAGATTTTAATAATAGTTTTTTTTATTTATTAAACAATAATAGCTGAAATAAAATTACACATACCATTATTTAAATTTCTTCCTCATAAATAACTTATATTTATTTAAGTTGGACTTAATAATTGAGTATATTTTAAAAGAATATATGGTATCCCAAAATATACATAAAAAATTACCTATATTTTTTAAAAGAAAATAATTACAATTACTATTTCACAGTTGAGCTAAATTTTTCGGATAATATTTCAATTATCTACTTACGAGTGAAAAATCATAACAAAAAGTAACAATAGTCCAGAAAAAGTACATGAAATAAAAAGACAAAATATGTATATTAAAAAATAAGTATAGCGAATAAAATGTTTTATGTTAAAACATATTACGTTATGTAAATAAAAGTTGTGTTTATTAACTAAGCAATTTTAAAGATAAAAAAGCAGCTGTGGCTAAAAACTGTACGCAAACTATGTAATTATTTCATTGTTTTAAAATAGGGTAAAAAACAATTATTATATTTTTGATAGCTTCCTTTAAAATATTCTCAATTTTTCCATCCTGTATATCAGAGTGAAAGGTCGTGGGTTCGAATTGCAATATCGTCAATAAATGTCCTTGTAAACTTTCATTACTTATATTTCTAACCTAGTTTATGAAAACTTAATCTCAATTAATTTACATTAGTGCAGATCAATATGACATACTAGGGTAATTTTAATTGAAATTTTCAATTTGTTAATGTTTTTTTATGTTCTGCCTGGTTTTTTAATAGGACGTTTATCTTTGAGTTTTGATTTCATTTTTGCTTTAAAGAAGTTTTAAAGAATTTTTTTATTTTAAAAATGAAGTATAAAATGTGGAAATTGTTATGCATTATCAAATTAAATACACCTAAAAATATATTGAAATTATTTAATATTTTGAAATGCTCTGATTTGTTTTTAATACGAAGATAATAAGTTGTTTGTTTTTCATTCGAAAGAAGTTTGAAATTTTATTAAAATTATTAATAAAATAATATAACGTGGTTTTCATATGATGACAACACTCATCACAATATTTAAAAAGCGAGTCTCCCGATAAATACTTTTTTTGAGAATTTTCATTTATTATGCATTATTAAATATCTCTAAAATTATTTTGAAATAAATTTAAAAATATTATCATTAAAATACCCGTTTCGAGATTTTAGATATGTATTAATTATGATTAAATATTTAAATTGAATTATTTATACACCTGGCAACACCTAGCTGTCATACACGCTGTCACATGTGATTTCGTTTGAACATTATTTATAAAATATATCAGTTTACGATTAACTACCTTCTATTGACAGAGACATGAAACGTGTTATAGATAATGGATGAATCTACATTAGTTGCCGGTCAAATAGGACTATTTTACTATTTCGAAAAAGTCCAATTATATAGTTTAAACAATCATTTTTTTAACATTTTTTTACTCTTCATACATTACGAACTATACTGACAGCAAACATATTTCAAACGAAAGTATACGATATCTCGAAGGTATTCGATACATATTAAGGGCTACTTTCGCATATCTTCAATAATCAACAAATTTAAATGCAGTCTTACTACCAAATATTCTATTCTATTTTGAATATATGGCTCAGTTCCATAAAGACTTAAGAGCACACGGAATTTTACCCTGATATATTAAGGACTATTTTTCTGTATATAGCGACTCTGTATACATACGCTGAGGATATTTGAAAGATTGATCTGTACAGACATACCGACAGACAGACAGACAGACAGACATACAGACATATAACATACACACAGTTAGACAATTATATATATTATAATATAATTTGTTATCTTTAGTTAACTCTACAAATTTAGTGATCTTTACAATAAAATTAGTATGCTTAAATATTTAATTAATGTGCTATAACATCCCACGTGTTGAGCGTCACAGGCCAGGTAACAAGTCGCTACTCCCACACAACACACACGCATATGATCGTTCTTATTTAATGCACCACTTCTCAAACTAAAATAATAACCATTTGATTATTTCATCAATTAAAAAAATATATTAAAAATTAACCATATATTGTTTGAAAGAAAATTTTCCCTCTTACACATCTTTACATGTATTTTTTGTAGGTATTAGTAGTACTACTTTCTTAGTTCTTATTAGATGATTTTTTATTATTATGTAGATAACTGTTTATTTAATGCATTCTTCTTTCTAAGTCTAAAATGTTGTCTTTTGAACCATTCGGTATTTTAAAACGTGCTCTATTGTTGGTCTTCCCAGAATATTGGTGTATGCTTGCTTGCACTTTTAGTCATAATCAAAGCAAAACAAAATACTGCATTTCTAGTTTATAAATGTATTGTTTTTATTGTATAGAAAGAACTGCAAACCTATGTGTCACTAACACAAAAACGTATCCATAATAAAATCAATTTTTGATTTAATATATAGTTTTACTCTATCATCGCTACTATCGATAACTCTAAACGCATTTTACGTAAATAAAAAGATTATTATAAAGATATTATGTGAAATCGTATGCATTACAATAATGAAACACTAATATTTAAAGTAAAAAATAAAGAAAAACACATATCGATGGTAAAAAAGGCTACTTGACTTCATCATTTTGACTTTTAGACATAGTTTAATAAATAAAAATAAGCACACCTCGTTATGGAAGACAATACAATCTTTTCATGTTGTCTTTTTTATATTACTCATAATAAAAAAATAACGGCAATTATTTAAAAAAATCTTCTTTTTTGTCTCTTCTGTAAAATTCACTTTATGGCGTTATAGCCTTATAGCCTTTTTACCTTAAATATTATCTTCTCTCCTCGAAAAGTATTAGTTTGTATAAATAATATGTTTTTATGTTATTGAACCACCGAAACTACACTTTCAGATGTTGTATAATTGCTTTTGCTTTTAAATAAAGTAAAATATATTTTTCCCCAACTCATGGGTGATTTCATATAATAATACACAATTAAAATATTATTATTGAGATCACAGATTGAGAATATTAAATTTGTTAATACAATACGAGAGTGGTTGTAGTAGTAGTGGCAAAACATCGCGAGGCTTGCAACGAAACGATCGTTGACGTCAGTTGTGTTGCCTTCGCATGGCTGAGAAGAGCCTACTTAGTGTGTATAATTCTCAGTTACCTGTTGCACCTGGTCTAAGATCCACGTTATTTTGTGCTCGTATTGTGTAATTACAGTTGTGTGAATCGTGTGTGAACCATGACGAGTGCTTGCGAAGTCGTCTCGCTTTTCCCCTATTGTTTTACACTGTGTCACTCTCCAGTCAGATGGATTAGCCGATATGTCTAGGTTTGTGATATACATCATTTATGATATAAATATTTTAAAAATAATATTAATTATAATGTTCTGAATCACTGTGATTGATCAGAATTATATCACATAATAGCACGTTCATTGAATTGCTGATCACCTTTACACGTGACAACCTAGTTTTTTTTTCATCAATAAAAGACGCCTGCTGTTTTCTGACACGATCTGTATCACTGTATAACTAAACAAAACATTTATAAAAATATACAGGACACCATATAAATGAATAAATTGATACAATTATCATTTGAAAGCCAGTTACGAGGTCATCTATAATGTCATCTGCACTTGTATTGGAAGAGAATTATTTTAAATTGAAATTGATTGTAACCGGTTTTTATTTTTTTTCCTCGATGCGGTTAATAAATGATTAAAAATGTTTTATTTTAGTTAATCTAATAAAAGAACATTTTATGCCCACCTTTAAGATTTAAATAGAATAAATAAATAGAACATCTTCTATTGACAATAATTATTATATTTATAATGTATATTTGTTATTTTGTACGTTAAAATAATTTGACATAAAGCGATAACTACTTTCAATTGAGAGAAACTTTAAACTAAGCATTTAACCTCATCTTGAATAATATTTTACTTTAAATTAAATTAACGATTAATAAAAAATATTGCAGATAAATATATTTTTTTTAAATAAAACAATTACTTTTACTAAACCTTACATACTGTCTCCAAATCGTCGAATTTTCATAAGAAATGTTTTCAGTTTTAATTTAAATTAATAAAGTAAATAGAAAAATATGTATTTATTATACCTACTCTTGTAACGGTATTGATAGTAGTATAATAAGAAACAAGTACAGAAAAAAGAAACAACAATAATATAAAAAACAATGATAATAGGAGAACACACAGGTGTAATAAAAAATATTACACGATAATTTCGATTTGATTAAATTAGTACCTAGTAGTAGTTCCAACTCATTTTTAACCCAAAATATGTACATACATACCTAAATTTAAATGGACGGATATAAATAAATAAAGATTCCATACATTGAAACGCTGTAAATTTCCAAATCAATAAAGTCTGGTTATTTGGGAGTGTCTTCCTCGTTTAACATCCAGGCCATGAACAATAGGATAATAGAAAATTACTGGCAAACGAGAGCGCATTGTGTAGGTCAACCAATGGATTGTTGTATAATGTACTTTTTAAACGCATTATCATATAAGTAGTTCAACACCCGCTCTACTTATGATTTATTTTTAGTTGAAGACATCGATGACTATTATGTTTTAAGTTTTATGGACATGGCGCGTGCTTTGTAAAAATGACATAATATTAGATGCAAGTATGAAGTGTACAAACATACAAAGTGGACTTCATATTACGCGTATTGATGTAATGGCTCCCGTTTTGTTCCGGTACAACGGACGCGTTTCCCGCTGTCCCAATACAAGACCGTGGGAAATATAGGGCTGGATAAACATATTATTATCTTAGTTATTTATATGTAAACGGTTTAATATCAGCTCAGGGGATAAGGATCGTGGCTACAAATACTGTGGTCATGGGTTCAAGAAGAAAATAATTTGATCAGTTCATCAGAGATCAAGGGAAACACTATTAATGAAATCCCGATCGATCGTCTTCATCCAGGTTTACTGGATCATTAATGAGGCGGAACTTCAACACTGAGGCGATTACCTGTGTAACTAGTAATAGTTAAGATCACCGAAAGAAAATTAATTAACACGTTGTTGTGTCAAAAAATCAAAATTTGAAAAATCTGTCTCAAAATGCCGCTCGGGGCGTATATAAATAAATAAATTCAAATTGACAGTTTACAAGGAGAGAAGAAAACATATAGTTTTGAGTTTCATTTAAGGCCTTGTCAAAATCCGTTCGCGGCGTCATATTAAAGATTAGGGAATATTGTCAATCCCAATTGATCATCTTGATTCAGGTTTACTCTATTTCCCTGGATTGTCAAGTAAATACTGAGACGTTTATTGGATTATAAAGTCGGGCAAAGCCACTCCGTCGGTGATATGTGTACCTTGATATATTTTGTATTATATCATCAGTGAGAATATATTAAGCTAGTCATGGGTTCAAATCCCGCTGAAGTTAACAAAAAAATTGATCAGTTATTACTACTACGGGAATAATATGAATAAAATCACGATCGATCGTCTTGATCCAGGTTTACTCATTTCCCATATTGTAAGGTAAGTACTGATCATTAAGTCGGTGACCTGTGTAACTAGTGATAGTTAAGATCACCGATAGACAATTAATTAACATGATATGTCGAAAACATCAAAATTTGTAAAAACCTTTTAAAAAAAGCCCCTCGAGGCGTATATAAATAAATACTGCACTATAGAGAAATTTGAAGGTTTATATTCAGATTGCTCGATTTTTATATTTCGAGATTACTACTAATCGGAGATGACGTCCATGTTGACAGTGGATATGTGCCAAGAGACTGTGCTGGAAAACAATCAACCATATAGTGAACTATAACATATATAATATATATTTGTTATGACGTTGACGGGTTTTACTTGTGAAGTCATCTTACTAAAATATCCACACCTAACCGCACAACTGCTGGATGCACCTGTACACAGTTTAAGCGCAAAATATATCGATATAAAATGAACGCTGGGGGTGGTCGAGTGTGGTATTAAAACATAATAAAGGAAAGTTAAATACATAAAAGCGTTTTATCTTGCCAATTAACTCTCGTCAGGATACAAAGAATAATATTTATTTTACAGGTGCATAACCAATTTAACTACCCAAATAATTATACTCTGTGAATAGTATACATAATTTCCCTTTATTTTTTATCGATTAGTCGTGCATTATTACTTTTTGTGTATGAGTCCTTTTAAAGTGTACAACGAATTTTGTATTTAATAAATTTATTTCATTCTATACACCCCGAGGGGTTTTTTGAGGAGGTTTTGGTTTTTTAGACAATTAATTGTCCGTCGGTGATCTTAACAATCGCCTCAGCATTTACCTTACAATACAGGAAATCAGAGTACACCTGGATCAAGACGATAGATCCGGATATTAATAATATTATTCTCGATCTCTCAGTCGTAATAACCGATCTAATCATTTGATTTAACATGAACCCGATTTGAACCCATGACCACAGTAATAATAATTTTATAAAATAAATATCTTAAGTTTTCGAAAATCTATTTTACCTGTTTGAAGCCATAATTCACAGCCATCTAAGAATTAATTCGTGTAGGTGTTTTTTTTTAGATCTGGAGAGATTTAGCACAGGACATGAACTTCGTAATATAGAATCGTAGGTGGTAATTTTGACATCCCGAACAAAGCTATCATATTCATCGTTTCCCATTATTCATACCGATGAATTATATGAAAAGTCTATTTAATCAAATCTCCAACTATGATGTTTAATTCCACGATGGCGTTTTATTGTTTATATTAAAATGATTCAAGGCTTACGTCACCTGAGTAGATTTAGAAGTGCTACAAATCGGCTGGTTATCCAGGCTCTAGTAGTTTCTTGAATCAATTTATTTGTTTGTCAACGTATATGTTATGTGTGTGGGTTGTTAAATGTCGACAGACAACAAACAACTCATTGGCGTTTTGATTATTCATGGTTCACAATATTATCACTTATCCGTTTTCCTATGCTTACTGTAAAAAGTAATTTACAAATATTAAAACTGAAGAGTTATAATAATGTATGTAATATATTGAGACATCCATAATTGAGCCAAGTCCGTTTGTTAAATTTTTAAATTTTTTAATGATTATTTTTAAAATGTTGAGAATATCAAGCTTTATTTCTATCATTTTGGCGCGAGATTTAGAATTTACGCCGTATGTAATTACATTTACTCTTATTGTTTTAGTCATTTTTTATAGCAGGTGACTGCAAGAATAGCTAGTAATGTGTAGATATCCTCACTGTATACTGATACTAGTAAATGACCATCAACAGTCACTGTTCACCGTATATACGCACGATGAACTTTCTCACATCCATATTTATTCCCGCAGTGAACTGAGTTACCCCTACAGTCACATGACTAGTAAGAGTAATCTAGGAACACAACGGGATCATTCAAATATTCCTTGAACAAACTTGTAACTGTAACATACTTTCACATGACGACATTTGAGAGGTTATGTTGTTACCCTGTGAAGGGTGGGGCATTCATCCGCATACTGTCAACAAGAAGAACAACAGTAAACAATACGTTATCATAAATCCACACATTGTCATATAACAAAATATTATTTGGCCCTCGTTTCATTATTTTTTATTTGATACAATTGCCTTTCACAAGAATGCGTTTAAATTCTTTGAAGTGAAGAATGTTTTTACTATAATTGTGGTTTTGATGACCGAGGCCTTGCATAATATTGTATTGCAATATCCGGTTCCTTCAGTGTGGGTGATCATTAGATTGTGGGTGGCCAAGGTCTTTTGACACCTAATTATTCCTTGTGCTCTTTTTGAACCACGCCTCTTCATATCTCGTTTATGATATACAATGTTCATTGATGATTTTTTAATTTGATTATAGAGTCTACGCACAGCTGTGAGGGCAGCGGCGGTTCGTGGCGGGTAACCCTTGACGAGGATCTCGTGCAGACGCTGACCGCCATCTACCCCGAGTGGTTCCAGCAGCCACTACAGGGCATGGCGGCACCAGCTCCTCCTCCTGGGCCGCCGCCCCCACCGCCTCCGCCACCTGCGCCCCCACCGCCTCGTATCTCGCCCCCAAAAGCTATTGTGGACGCCAGTCCTCTGCAGCAAGCCATGGACAAAAATAAAGAATGTGAGTATTGTTTCAACTCGTACTAATTATGTTGTTTTTAATTGTATGTGATAATCACAATAATGAATGTTGTGGGAGCTCACCGAGACAGATCCGCTATTTCTATCAAACAGCTGATCATCGCCTAGCACATCCAAAGTCATTCACCCGAATACTCATCTCTTCATCATCATACATCGTACTTCAACGAAACACCGCTTCATATGCCAGAAACTCATTACAAGGGTTTATGGCTGATACCGTATACTCATTATAAATATCTTCTCTCAAATCAGCGTAATACCTCTAATCACTAATAACAAGAGTCCGCCAAATGTCATTTTTCTAGATTGTAATGCTTCTTTTTGCCGGTTTTCGAATAAATGATACTTTTTCTCTTTTAAACTTTTAACTCTTTGACTATTAATTAACGGGGTTTTAAGTTGTACCTACATAGTATCTGAGAGAATTATTTTTATAATGAATTTGTATTTTTATGCATAGAATGCCATTTGTGCTACCTTTTTTAGAGCCACATTTTGGCGGATTCCGACCATACAATAAGATGTACTTGTCGATTGACTTGACTGCATATTTTAACATTACTAACCAAATATATATAAAATAGATGAATAGTACGAATATGCGCTCACGACTTTAAAATAGACTATTGTAGTATATTTACAAATAATGTAACACGGTTAAGTGCTATTAAAGCAACGACTTCTTAGAACACCGCGATTTCAGTATTACAATGTTGCGTTTCAAAATAATATGACCAGTCTAATTAATAGCTCAGGGGATAAATCGCGTGGCTACTATTACTGTGGTCTTGGGTTCAATTGTTTTGATCGGTTATTACTGCTGGGAGATCGGGAAGAATATTAAAAAGATTCCGTTCCATCGTCTTGATCCAGGTTTACTCCGATTTCCTGGATTGTCCCTGTCGGTGACCTGTCGAACTAGTAGTAGAGTAAACAAACAATTTGTCTGAAAACAAACAAATCAAATTGAAGACCTTGCAGAAAAAAAACAGCAGCTGTCACGAGAATCTATTTTTTTTTTGAAAGACTAAAATATTATTTTAATATAGAAAGGTGTATTTTCATCGGCTGTTTTTTTCCGTGACATGTGGGCTTTTTCAAACGTTTTTATTAATGATTATGAATGAAAATTTTTCGGACATTGCTCTTTTTCCGCCAAGGTCTTTCCAATTGTTTTCCATACTAATATATACAATACTGCATAATAGATTGCTAGCAAAATAACCTGGTTATGCTTTAATTGAATAAAATGGTCGGATATTGCGAAAGAAAGATTGTAAATATATTATTAATAAAATCCCAAACGACAATTTAAATAACATACATTTTAATAAAATTTAGGATAGTGCAACTAGGCATGTATAAATATAGTAAAATAAAAATAAGAGAATGTGCTTTTTAAATCGTAAAAAGGTTGAGACTTTTAAGTGTACATAAAAAAGCTATTGTTGCCTAGTGCTTCATTTAAAAGTGGGTTTGGATGTTCCATTAACAGCTTTCATTTTGTTTATTCGTAATAAACTTTGTAAACAATCCAGTCTCTGTATATTAGATGATTCTTTAAATTTAAGAATAATTTACTTTATTTATACAGGGTGGACTTCAAATAACTGATAATATTTTAGGAAGTGGTAGGGTATAACAAATATAAGCAAAAAATTATTTTTTTTAATAATTTATTAATTACGTAGAACAGACACAATACACACGCAACAGTCACTAATTAGTACTTCGCAGAAACAGCTGATTCCAAGATGGTGCCTCCAAACTTGATTCCAGAAGCAGTATTAATTATTTTTTAGTATTCATTTTTTTCGCATATATTTGCGATACCCTATTACCTATAAAATATGTCAGTTATTTCAAGTCCACACTGTATATACATATTATATTATTGTATCATGCTGCAATACCACTAGAGCATTACGGGAATCCCAAGTGGCAGTAATCATAATGAAGCACTCATATTTTGTTCATAAACATATTTTTTTAAACCGCAATAATTTTTTGAAACCATTTAATAGCTGCGGTTAAGAGCTATTTATTGATGATTACATATGTGTATTGAGGATTATGTATCTTTTATATTTTGAGATTTTTTTGTTGTAATTTCCACAGTATCTTATTGGGATGTCAAATTACTTTCGACTACTTTTAGTAGTAGATTAATTAGACATCCCAATAAGATACTGTGGAAATTACAACAACAAAAAAACTTTAAATTATGGAATTCCACCCAGAAGTCAAATATCAACAATTTATATATTTTAAATGGAGAAGATGAGTTTTGGAAATGGGCGACTCATATCTGTTGATGAAATATGAAATGCTCTTTGCGAATTGAATGATTTTGGTAAATTTATTCAATGTGTGTGAGAAGATTGCGACCGGATAAAGTATGGCACGTGTAAACGCACCGCTACTCCTGCATCGTCTTCGGCATATCAAACACCAGCTCTTCCAGGCACGTCCACAGCCTTCTTCCGGCAACAGACGAGAACCTGGAACTCCTGCTCAGTCGCTATTTCGACAAGCAATGCTCTGCCATTCAAAATTGTGTTCCTCTATGAGCCATGTATTTCGGAAAATTTCGCCACTGGAAAAGAAGCCATTTCGGAAACCTGTTGGATGTTCATCACGATCGTATGTTTTAATTATATCAAACACACAGTCATCTAGTTTAATTATCACACTTTTAATTCTTAATGGATGTGCCGGAGAACAAGTAAATAAATGCCGTTTATTAATATTCGGTAGAGCATATCCGTTCGTTGATCTTCTCACTGCGTCTGCTTGTTACAATTTATCACATAGATGAAAATTTTATTTTAAACACGCGGACCATAAATATCTAAATTAACATGGTGTCCTGTGTTTACTTTGACATCCATCTTCCACAAGATATATTACATTTTTCAGGAACGTTCCAAGTTTTGCGAAACAAAGTTCGTTTTATTCGTAATAAATCATTCCAGTAATCCCCCTAATGCCACATATTCATGTTTTTTTTTCTTTTACAGCACTGAAGGTGAAGTTGATGCTGAGAAGGCCTTTGAATCAGTTAGTGGCGCAAGGAATTATGCCCCGTAAGTAAAATATTAATTAATTTTTGATCCATCGTTTATAAAGACGTAGATAAACAAGGTTAAAATTGATTATTTTGTATGGAACGTGTACACAAATACTACCAAGCTCTTGTCTATTCGTACACACACGACTCACTAACACACTTTTATATTAAATACGGGCCAAAAGGGTAACATTTTAGTTCAAAATAAAACTATATATTTTGCCACGTGTTTGTGGTTGATAGTCACGGCTCATAAATAAAATGGCTTAGAAATAGAGTTGTGTAATATTTTTCATATACATCGATTTAAAATATAATAGATTACACGTTGTCGTCTTCGTGCCAAAAGCAGTTTTGGTGAAAATATATGTATATATATATTTTTTTTCGATTCCACGTTTTCGATTCTCCAATCGTATTTCATAATTCACAAATAGTCCAAAGTTGTTTTTCATCAAGCGTGTCTCAAAAACTTTTAAACAGTTTACGGCCAATTCATAGTTTGTTATTTATAATCTTGTTGAATTGATGTATCTTCATTGAGTCAGTGTGATGAGTTGAGACATTTTTAGACCAACTTTTTCATTAACGTTAGTACACCGTAGCAATATTTAGACCAGTGACGCTACAAGACCTTGTGACGTCTCTCTCGTCAATATGACGATGAACAACCTCACCTGTATTTATATTATCATTAAATAATCAAACAATCTCATACGATGGATCTTTAATATACAGGTTGTATTTTTTTGAAATCTTAGTCACTGTAAGTGTATGATTAGAATATGTTACCGTGATTTCTTTTGGTTCAAATCCTAGTACGAGTGTAATAAATTTGAAAACCATAGTAATTTTAATATTTTAAGATAATCCAAGTGCTTTTAAAACATCTGAATGGTCCTTTTAGTCACGAATTAATGTATCGTTTCTTAAAGTGAGTGATTTAGTTAAAATTAAAAAATATTTTAACATTTTGTCTAAACGACTCTTCCTACTCATTATCAGAAGTGGGATTTGGTTGATTCATCGCTAATAATTATAAAAATTGCCAGAAGAAAGACATAATTATTGCAGATTTTAAGAAAATTGTTAGTTGTCATTTTATTAGGGAGTCTGAGTACTTTCGACTACTAACGTGTAGTCATCTTAAGAGACTGAAAACTTTAGTCTACGAAGATGACTACACGTTAGTAGTCGAAAGTACTCAGACTCTGTAATAAAACGTACTGTGGAAATTACAAATAACATATTCCTTTAAATTATGGAGTTATTAAGATTTGTCTGTTATTTTCAATTGAATGGAGTGGTAGTTTGATAAATCCTTCTTCCAGATATTTTAATTAAAATGATGATTTATTACTCATAACAATGTATTTTTATCACTTTGTTGATGTACCGATATGCTAAAAAATAATATTGTCTAGTGAATGTCTCGCCTCACCGCCGACTTGAAGCACCCGACCCTATAAAATCATCGAGTATTATTCATAAATCATACGTGCTTTATATGCGGAAGATGGTTAGCTTATAATATAATTTAATAGTGAATGTATGGCTGATTCTAATTCCAGCAATGGACGCTAGTTTGTTTGAGAAACTATGTGTCGTCGTCCATTTGCTGTCACCGGTTATTCTTGTACTACACTCTTTTCACCTAAATCCCAACTATGACCCCCCAAACAACTACATTCCAAAATAATAATAGCTTTCTAGAGGCTGGATGGTCATTCCGTGGTTTATTTTCATATCACTTGAGAGTTAATTACCTAGTTAGTACGATAGCCAAATTCCATAGGTTTATTACTGAAGTTCCGCAAAATATTTCATTGAGGAAATTTATTTGTTTGCAGCTTTTCGACTAGACTAAGCTACTCTTAGAAAAGACCCCAGACAATTAATTTTTATCCATTAATAGACCAAGTAGAATTTGCGTATCTATTTCTAAGTGCTATCAAGCAAAAGATTACTTGACAGTTGGTTTCATATTAGGAAAAATAAAATCATAGAGTAAAAATACGATCAGAAACTGGGAATTCTAAAATTGATAGAACATATTTTATCCTTATGATACACTTTCATAGAGTATTTTGCCTACGAGAATGTTTTTAACAATGTAATAAATAATATGTCTGCTAAGTAAAATTTCTATTCACAATTTGGTTTTGATTACCACGCGTTTGCTGTTTCTTTATAAATTATTTTATGTATTAATAACATGGGAAATTATTTTTACCTGAACCAATATGAAAACTTGCATATTCTTAATGTGTGAAATATGTCATTTTATTTAAAATATGTTCATTATACCGTATATTCTCAATGTAATGGACCACTGTACGAAGTGACATTTACTCTACAAACACGTGATGTAGATAAACATAAATAATAATAACTATGATTTATACCGTGTATATATTAAGTGGTGAAACACTGAGCTCGCACATTTTTTTAGAGTGGAAGAGCATTTTACTGGTTAAAATAATAGATATCATGATTAGATATGTATAAATATAATATTAGTGCGCTCATAAGTTATTTTCCTTCACCTAAGCAATCAATGCGTCCGCTATTAAAAATATACTTGTATGACCTTCTACTTTAGTCGGTGTTGGTAGAATACAATGCCTCAATGCATCTTACCCCTTCCCCACTATTTTTCCTCTGAACATATTCCCTGATTGGCGCACGTGTTTGGTACCACGCTCCCATTGGACGGATTCTAAAAATAGTGTGCCTTATGTATAATGAATTTTGTTGACATAATTTCGGATAATGTCGGTCAATAAAATGTTTTGCCGCACTTTACACATAGTTGATGATTTACTTATACGCACACTAGTTTCCAGTGCATTCGTAATGTATGTATGCATCTTCCTGCTTACAAGTGAAGCAAGTCCATTCGTTATCTGTAGTTGGCAAGTGATCTGTTGTGGTGCAGCCAGTCCAAACAATGTAGCTTTCGGCAGCCAGCTGTTGGCCAATTCACTCTTATGCAAACCGGATCGACGCTCTGGAGTCTATTCTTTGCCATCTCATACTAAATCATTCTGAATATGCGACGCGCTCATTATACATACTCACTTTGTATTGACACCCTTCATTAAGTCACGTTACATGATTGATTCTCTTAGGCCTGTACTTTTGTCAGTGTGTTAATGCACCTAATCAATGAGCTTATATGTATATATAGAGATGCCAATAATACTTGTAAAGATGACAACCGCTTGGGGCGCTGCTTCTACCGCCTCGCCGTCTCGCTAATTCAAATTCTATTGCGTCGCTATCTGTTGGCCATGTATGAAAGTACGACGGAATAACTGCATACCGCTTCTATAGATAAAAGTTCATCGGTACTGATTGAAACAACGCTGTCGATATTTATTTCAAAGTATAAACCTAAGACAATTATACAATAAACAGAATAGTACTGTCGTTTATAATGAAAACAATAATTATCTGAGTGTTTTGATGAGAATTTTAAATTTAATCAAATTATAATATTAAAGAGTGCAATAATAATAATAATGGATAAAATATTCCCAATTCAAAAATAAAGTACGTATTGTTTTTGTTTTTTATATGATTTCAGAAGAAACATCATGTAAGTTGTGCTTACACCTTTTATTATTTATGAAAACAGAGATGTATTCTATTCTTTTTATGTTTGTATAGCAAGTGTCAACCTTTATACATATATATATGTGCAAATAAATTACCACAAATATCTGACATAGTTTTGCTGTGTGACCAATCATAGTCATTGGTGAGTAATATGTCTACAAATATTAAAAGGAGAATGCCGCACATCATTCGATAAAATTTTAATGATAACTATTGTTTTTTATTAGAATCGTCTGTACGTACGATCACAAAAAGGTAGTTGTTAAACTTGGTAGTTATTTATGTGAGTTTGTCCATCGTTTTTCACACATATTCACCTTTCACAAGTAATAATCGTAATAAATAGTCCAGTTAATAGTATGCAGAGGAAAGGGCCGTTGACATGACGCACTTTGATGTGTTTCACCTAATATTTTAGCCTTCTCGGAATGGAAAGCTTGTCTCTTATGAAATACTCTTCGTCCTATTTGCTTTTGATTTGTGAAATTGTTTATTTCCACCGTACTATGTCGAAATTTCGAATAAATATCAATTAGGTCGAACAGAATAATATCTAGTATGTTTTTCCGGCTACTTTTATCACATTTATTCACCCGTCTTTCAACGTTCTGAATGGTCTATAAATACCTGCCAATTACTGGCTCTCGTATTTAATTTTATTAACGGCGGAGGTGTCTAGGAATATGAAAAAGTTTGGCTAGCGAACTTGTTGCAGATTGAAGTGGGTGGGCGCATGTGTATTAGGAATGTTGTTTACGTTTTTATCGCATACTATACAGATGAGATTTTTAAAGATAGTGACAATCTCTCTTGACGAACAATTTATTTTTTTGCATTTGTGGCTTTAGAATTAATACCAATGAAATGATTTTAATAAGCCTACGTAATATATTGCTGTTGATGACAATGTTTGTCTAGACAATCTAATGTGAAATGTACATCGTGTGCAACGATGATCCAGCCGGTCTTTAAATAAGTACCCCGGGAATCGATTCGCTACTAATGAGGCTTAGGAAAATCACTAGCACTGAGCCAACCATCAAGCCAACTTTACTATAATCCTTAGTTGAATACTTATTATCTATTAAATTCGTAACACAGTGATTCATTATGCTTATCTTTTAATTATCAATTTTTCTTTACAGCACTGAAAACGCCGCCGGCTTTTCACGAGCAAAGAAAGCAGTTAGAGAGAGCAAAAACTGGCGATCTCTTAAAAGCAAAAATACAAAAGCGACCTGATAGACAAGAATTAGAAAGACGACACATTCTCGAGCAACAGGTATTTAAGAATGAAAATACATTTAGTGGATGGTTGAGTAATTGGATTTTATTTTAGGAAGGACATGTAGATCCTAGCTTGGCCGAAAAGCAACGGATGCTTAAAAAGGCCCGTTTAGCAGATCAATTAAATGATCAATTATCACATAGGCCTGGGCCTTTGGAATTAATACAGAAGAATATTTTACACACTGATGAACCGATTGAAAGGGCTGTCAAAGAAGGCTTGGTACCTTTTAAAGCCACGTGTGAAGGAGCTCTTCGGCGACCTGAACATCCAAGCAGTTATGAAAATCTTGAAGATGAATCTACTGCTGAAGAAAGTGCCTCTCCTCCTCTTCAATTAGCACTAAGTCCTCCTACAGCATTGGTGGTTACGTCAACGTCTGTGCATTTTCATGCTGTACTTCCACAACCCACTATTTCATTAGCCGATCTATGTCAAAACACTCTTTTACCATTAGCCCCCAGTCCTGTCAGTATTACTTCTTCTACTTCAACGTTATCACCGTTAAGCTCAGCAGCATCTCCTCCAGCATCCATCACTCCAAGGCCGGCACCTTCTCCTTTGCACACAACTCAAATACAACAAATTCAAAGGTCAGATGCACCGGGTAAAGATAAAAATCGTAAGAAATCAAAGTCAAAAGCTACACCCAAAGCGAGAACTATTAAATTCCATGAGTATAAAGGTCCTCCAAATGCTCAAAAAAGTTCTCCCCCACCAGGGATGTCGGGAACGCAAGGAGAAACTTCATACGAATTATTATTGAGACAACAGCAATTGTTTTTACAGTGGCAATTAGAGTGGCAACACAAGTATCCGCAACTTATTTTGCCTGCTCCTCACAAACATTCTCATATGACACCTTCCCCAGCACCAAGTATGGCACCGGATTCACCAGAATCATCAACCTCATCTGTTCATCCAAATCAGGTATGAATTGTTTATATTTGATCACAATATACAAGTATTCAAAAAAAATAACTATATTTTTTAAATATTACAGGTACCGACTCCGCCTCCACCCCCACCGCCGCCACCAAGTCGTTTGGAAGATATGAAAGTATCTGATTTGAAAGCAGAACTTAAGAAACGTAATCTCCCTGTATCAGGAGCCAAACCTCACTTAATTGAAAGATTAAGACCATTCCTTACTGATTCAAATACTCAAACATCCGATGAGTCACAAGATAAAATGAGTAATAGTGTTGAAAGTTTGAGCCAGTCAATTCACTCACCTGCAACATCACCTGAAAGTCATATGGAAGCTATGGATGTAGAGTCACAACCACCGACACCTCAACCTCAAACCCCAGCCCAATGTATCCAAAATGGTGATGATATTGTTCGTGAGCAACAAAGAAAAATTGAAGAGCTTCAAAGAGAACTTCAAAAGTCACAGCAACAACTTCAGCAAATTAAAGCACAAGCTCATAGTGCGAGACAAGAACCTCCACAAGATGCTAGGCATAACAGAAAATTAGCATTGCACCATCTGCAAGCCAAAATACAGTCTCATCAACTTGCTTTACATATCCAACAACTGCAGGCATTGCAAGCATTGCAAAATCAAGGCAGTGTAACTGCAGAGAAAAGACAACAAGAACATAGAGAGTTTCAGAGACGGCACAGTCCTGGTCCAACTTTACCTACTTTGCCGACTCCAGTTGTAGCAACTACTACACCAACGCCTGTTACTGTAACTCCAGTCGCAGAACCACCGAGATATATGCTTTCTCCCAAGCAAGTGCCAGAACAATTATTACAACTTATACAAACAAACGGTGAAGGTTTGAAAATGCAGTTGACATTGAAAGATGGACTTAACGGATTGAATGGAAAGAAAAATGTCGGTCTTGTTTTAAACGGTGTTAAAGTGGTTCCTATTACAATATTGCCTTCTAATCCTCCGCCACAATATGAAGAAGCTACACGAAACAAGGCACCACCGCCACCTCCACCTCCTCCGCCTCCACCAGTTGTGTCAGCTCCATCACCTTCGATCAAAAGTCAGACAGTTGACGATGTACTTGAGATACTTATCAAAAATGGTGAACTACCAGCATCTGCTGCTCAAATTCCAAACCAAACATCGCAAGATGTGATTAATCAAAATGCAGAGTTCATCACCCAGGCTGGACTTCAGCCAGATAACCTCACCTCTTGCGACAACCAAAATGAATTAATAAATCAGGTTGACATGCATAATAACACCTTGCAGGAACTCATCAACCAAAATAATATTCAAAATACTTTGTTGAGCGATAGCAATATTCATAATGATTTTGGCAATCATAATTCTCATGAAATCATCAATCAAAATGATTTAATTCATAATAATGATATTCACAAAACACTGATGGATCAAAATATTTTACTCAATTCGCACAACTCTCTCAGTGCCAATGGCAGTCCTCACCATCATTTGAATGAAAGTAGTGTTTTAGATGACTTGATTAATGAAACTAGTATGGATTCTGTGCATCACAATAGCATTCCAAATTCTCTCTTGAAGCACACGAATTTCGAACATCTTCCTGAATTGTCTGAAGATAGTCACATGTCTAATATAAAAGAAGAGAGCCTGTCAAACCATGACCATCTATTCAAAGATGATGACATGTCTCATAGTCAGCATCATCACATCACCGGATTTGAAGCTCTCACTCCTAAAAGTATTCATTTTGACGAACACGATAGCAATCTATTCAAATCTAATATGTTATCCAATGATCACATCCATCACTGCATAGTCGAACAAAATAATCGAGATCACGTTAGGATAGATGATGGCTTTAATTTAGACGAATTATTAGGTGATGATGCTCAAGATGGATTAGATCTCAAAGAGCTAGGTTTAGATCTAGAAGGATTGGACAGTATGGATTTCGGTCAAGGTGATTGTCATGTCCAACCATCTACAGGAGGTGGCGGTAATAATGCTAGTGAAGCTATGGACATGGACGAGTGGTTAGATAGTTTATGGGCACCGGTAACTCCCCAGTGTGATCCTTTACTCGGAGGACCTCCCAGAACTCCAAGAACCGCTCCGCCTACAAGACCACCCCCACACTTGTCCTGGGATAAGCTGGATTTTGCAACTACATGACCGTTACTTTCACCTGATGGATGTATAAAGTTTGCCGAGTTTTTGGACAAGAATTCATGTCACACTGTGAAAGCTTAGATGATGTTTTAAGACTTATCCATCGTACAGACATTGTGGTAGTTGAAAACAATTGAACTGATAAAGTGTAGTAGCAGTGATTGACTTGATATCAGGTTGAAACTGAAAGATTTCCATATTTATAAATTATTGTTTGTAGTGAAATGCAGTTAAGATGATTTTCCACACACAATCGTCTGAAATTATCATATGTTATAAATGTTTCTTTAAAAGTGCATATGTGTGTGTGTGCGTGTGTATTTTAAGTCAAGAGTGCGTACTTAATAATAACTAATAAATTATTATTGCCATTAGGTTAAATAAATTAATAATGAAATGCTTCCAAGTCTCATGTAGTCATGTAAGGATATATTATGACCACTAATATTAGTTTTAAACTTGATTTCATTATACAAACAACCAAGCTGTTATTTTGTTTTGTGTTTAGCTTATTATCCAATAATATATCAAAATAAAACAATACACCACCGTTTGACTTGTATGTCATGTTCTTCAGTTATTTTTACTCAGAGACATTTCATTTTAGTAAAAAGAAACAATGTTTCGTAAGTTTACCGGTCTAGGTTGTAAGATTTTGCCGCTAGTTTTTCAAATTGGAATAATGCGTGCGTGTGATATATTAATACTATAATTTAAGATAGCATCATAAAATATTGGCAAATATTATTAAAAAAATAAAAAATGAATATCTTTATAAATACTTATATGCATGTTAAATATTTTACAGATGACACAACGCCTCACAGTTGTCAGTCATTTTTTTTTTTGTTTAAAATAACAATAATTTTTATTATTGTGACTTGTAAGAAGTTTTTATTGTTGTTGCCGCATTCCTCCCTCAGACCAAGAAATGTAAAAATAAAATTTATTTAAATTATTTTATATCTGTCACCGACGGAGTGTAAAATGCATACATTGAATAGATTGAAAATCGGTAGGACAAACCTTATGCACCAATCGCAAAGTTTTTCCTACACTTCTTCACTCCAAAAAACATTCCAGTTGTCATAATAGAGAAAGAAAATTGATAGATGATATCATCGATGTTAGTTGCTTCAATACTTTCAGCATTTCTTTCATTTAATAAATAATAATATCGATTGAGCAATAGTAAAAATATTTTGCTGGGAGTCATTAAGCATTTGTAAAACATTTATTGATATCATTCTCACGTAAGGGAAGGGTGGGACCACCTCGGGAACAAAATAATGTTAAAAAGAAACAAATAGCGGAAATTCAATGTCTCTCCTGTTTTCAATTCAAATCAAAGAACTAGGAAAATATGGCCCTGAAGTCTAATCCACTCTTCTATCGGTAGAGGAAAATTTGCTTGTAAACTATCACTTATTAATTTAACCTTCCAAATTGATGAGCGAGTAAAATAAAAACGTATCCGAAAAAATATTTTTTCAGTTAAATTATCTTAACTAATTGTAACACAAGTCAAACTTATATGTTTTCAGAAAAGAAACGATGATATTTGTAGATACGTTTTTGTGTTAATATCCCATCAAAATGAACCTTTATAAAACTAACCCTAACATAAATGATTCTTTGTCAATTCAATATAAAAAAATAAAAATATTTTCATTTTCTTGCATTTACGAAACCCAAATTTAGAATTACTTGCATTACACAACAATATATATGTATATCATAATCTAAGCGTCATTTATAAAAAGCCTTTTATTATAATAATAATAAATTGATACATATTTTTAACAATGTAATTTTTACACCGCAATAAAATAAACGTATTGTAATCTGCATGCAGTAGCTTTGAAATATAAATCAAATTGGATAGCTAGAAAATTTTACAATTGTATACTAAAATGAATACATTTTATTCAATCAATTTAGTAATTTCGAACTGTTTCGTTCTTCTTCTTTTCAATTTTTATTTCCATTTGTATTTAGCATTCAGCTAAGTGGACAAACAACGAATTTCCTTTCAATAAATATTCCAGATGAAAAACAATTAGTAATATGCAGTTGTGAACTGTGCATACTTTATATTAAAAGATAAAAAAAATAGTATTTAGGATATGCTAGAATGTCTATATGAGGAAACTTGATTGACATTAATTTGCAGGATGGATGAACTGGAAGTTTTATTGTTATATTTATGTAATTGAGTTTTAAAAGATGTTTTCACTTTTCGTGTTTTTATATATTATTACCTAGTGTTTTATTGATTTCATATTATTTTAAAGTAACATGTATATGATGCCTTGTACATATTGATATCCTTATGGCCTTTTTACTTATAAGAATATGTTGAAAGAAAAATTAAATAAAGATACAATGTGTATGTTGTTGATATTGTTTGTTTTATTTACACATCGATATACGACCTTCGCTAGGAATGCGACCCGCGTGCATTATAGCAAGTCCGTGCAACTAAAATAGCCAGTCGACCGAGATAACACAATATATATTAGCAAGTCATGTCAAGATGGCAGACCAAGCAGATGAGTTTGACTGAGGTAACATAGTAATCAAGATGATTAAATTTATGATGCGTACACCAATACTACCACGTTCAAGTCTATTCGTACACACACGACTCATTAACACACTTGAATACGGCTATAACTATCCAGAATTCACATGAAATCACCGACTCGACCAATGGGCCGTATTAAATATTAGAGTGTGTTAGTGAGTCGTGCTAGATGGTGTGTGCATGAATAGACTAGAGCTTGGTAGTATTGATGTACACGCATACGCACCGCACGCACACACACACTCTCATTACACTATTATATTGAATACGGCCCGGTTATAAAATGTGCGAGAAAATATAACTTGCGGGCTTATTAAATATAATAAGTGTGTAAGTGAGTCGTGCAAGAGCTGATAGTATTAGTGCGTATAGGAATAGACTAGAACTTCGTAGTGTTGGTGTACACACAAACGCACCACACGCACACACTTTCATTGCACTATTATATTGAATTCGGCCCAATGGTTATAAAGTGTCCGAGAAAATAGAACTAACGACCCTATTAAATATAATAAGTGTGTTAGTGAGTCGTGCTAGAGCTGATAGTGTTGGTGTGTTTACGAATAGAGCTTGGTAGTATTGGTGTACACCAGCTCTATTTGTATACGAACCATACGTACAGTATCTCTCATTAAGCTCGAGATTCCTAGGCGTGCGTCGCTGTAAACGTACACCGTAAAGACGGTAATAGAGTTTGTTGTACTTTTGATCAGTTTCTTGTTACTTAGTGCCTCGCCCGAGGCTCAGACGAGGCATTAACTAACAAAAAACCGATCATAAGTGTAGCTAAGTAACTCTACTATCGTATTTACGGTGACGTATGCCTGGGAATCCTTTCCTTTACACTATTATGTACCTTTATTGAATACGGGCGAAAGAGTATATATTACATTTTCTTTATTATGCATAAGTTTTTACAATGATTGATATAACAATACATCTTTGGAAATAGACTTAGGTGTACACAGGATATAAATATTTTTACCTATAACTAACATGAAAATGTTTTATTTAAATTTGACATGAATAATAGTATTAAATTATAGAAAGAATGGGAAAAAAATAAAAACCCATTTACAAATTTGAAGATTAATAAATAATAATAACGATAAAAGCAATATTAACAAAACAATTACAAAATATAATGCTTAAAAACTAAATAACACTTTGTTTGGGTAAAACCAAATTTGAGTTGAGTGGATTATTGGGAATTTACATTTTATTTTAAAAAATAATATCAGTTTTATAAGTCCATTGGTAAAATGAAGGCCTCGAGACATATTTGGTGATTGAAATAAATATTTTACTTCTTTCAAATACACAATTAAAATCTATTGCATATTATTTATTTATTCTGGCAACAACTGGGGTTTGTTTGGTTAAATTTGTAAATGGATGGTTTATTTGAAGAGTGGATATTGAGGCTGAAGTAGCAGATTGGGTTTGTTTACGTCGATTGTATTAGCGGTGGTTGTTTTAATAGTGGCTTACACCACGTCTTAATTGAATTCCATGAGTATCCTGAGGGTGCTCCGCCCCTGGCAAGGGCCTTTTGTTAACTGATACCACCCACAATATAACACTGGTCAATGAATACTTGTAATGCTTCATTAGCTACTATCACATTAAATTAATACTAAATATCTTTTGCTGTCAATTTTTGATATGCAAATAAAAGGTCTTCTTCTAAAAAATCAGGAGAGGATGGACTTAAATTAACTGAGAATATTTTAAAGGGTGGTAGTGTATCGCAAATATAAAAGAAAAAATATTGTAAACAATTACGAGTATAATTTGTATTATTGAGTACTTCACAGAAATAGCTGATTCCCAAACTCGATTTCAAAAGCACTCTTACTATTTTAAATTTTTAATGTATTTTTTAATATTAACGAGTTTTTGTGAGAGGGTTTTTTTAAATACAACAATGTGTTAATTTGCTATCGGTGATCTTAACTATTAGTTAGACAGATCACCGACTTATACACCGAATAATTAGTATTTACCTTACAATACAGGAAATCAGAGTAAACCTGGATCAAGACGATCTATCGCGATTTTATTAATATTTTAGTCGTTATAACAGATCAAATCAATTTAAAAAAAAGACTTGTGCGGGATTTGAATTGATTATAATTTTTCTTTAATATTTTTTTTTTCACTTATTCTTGCGTTACCCTAAAAATATTCTTAGTTGATTCAAGTCCACTTTGTATAATCATAAATCGATACGTGGATGCGATAATTTTTTAAATGAAAATATTTATTTATTTTATTTGTTTTTAATAAAATGCAAATAAAAATATCAAGCAAACTACGCAGCAAACTGTTTATCTAAACAATGAATTTATATTATATTTGTATCAAAATATTGATCGACACACAATGCAACTCTTCGCATTCATCATTTTATCATATTACTCCAGATGCGGGAAAGAAGAAAACAAACCATAATTTATTCACATATATAACAAACCTTGTTACACAGTAGTTGGTCACGAGCAAGTTAAAATGAAGGCTAATGGGCAAATGAGGAAATATTATCGGGCCGACTTCCTGGTGCTCGCAGTCATGAAACCTAATTATTAATTTTGTTAGCCTTGCCGGAAATACTGTTACCGCCTCATATTATTCTATAATAATATATTTGTTCAATCATCAAACTAACTTTATTCATAAAACATAGATGTCACTTTAAGCGTACAGGTTGCGCGCTTTGCTAAATGTTATAATAATTAAGTATATGTTCTTTCAGAATTCGGGCGCGGAGATTGTTTATGGTGTGTGTGAAGGCTTTGGTTTGAGTATGTGTGTAGGCTTTAGGGTGATAAAGGTGGTAGTGAGAAGGACATGACCCCCATAAAATCGATCAGGGGGTGGTGGGTGGCCTTAAGGGGGTGGGAACGCGTGCGCGCCACCTGTAGAATACCTTCACCCCATTTTGTCCGTCGCCATCCTTTCAACCCTGATTGATTATACTTATTTTAAACGCACACACGCATTACAATATTAAACAATGCAATGTATATTTATATAAAAACATCGTTCTAAATTCAAAATATTCATTTGTTTTTTTTACAATGTATTAAAATGGGTGCGTCATGTCAGTATAAAATATACATTATAATTAGTATTTTAAACTTATTCACTATTCTACTACTACTATCATCATCAATACTTGGCCTATCCTAGGAAAATGGATTCAATATAATGGTTTCCTGCTGTTTTCTTTGATGTGAATTGGTAATTATACAAAATTCAATTACATTATAAGCAAATACACACATGTTTTAATCCAACACATGTCTATTTACATGAAAAAAAAAACAGCCCCTAAAATTGTTTAACTCTATTAAGAAATATGAAAAAAAATCACATGGCTTGTTTACAAAGTACAAAATTATGACAAGAGTATGTTTGTATATTTGTAAAGTGAATATTTATTTTAGAATCGCTCGGTCAAATAACAAACTTTATCGCGCAAACAGTTGTGATTAGTGATATCTAAATATATAATAAGCCCGTGAAGGCTTTTACAAAAAAAATTAACATAACTGAAATTAGTAGTAAGGTATACAAAAATTATAATTACCTTTAAAAACATTCTTAAAATAGATAAATTTTAATAAGTTTGTACCACACATTTTTACATGTCTAAATTATGATATTTTTTCTACAAACATAAATATGAAATGTCGGTATTTCACACAAGAAGGAAATGTAAAAATCGAATGAAAGTCTAATATAAATTTATACAGATTCTCTTAATTATTTATCAATATATTGTTTTATTTTATATACCAGAGAATCAGGGTGAATCTATATATACATATTAAAGCCGATCATTAAGGATATGTCGCTTTATCCTTACATCTATTTCTTCTAGACTGTTTAATGATTGATAATTAAGGGGATTTAAACCCGAGACAGTATAAAAGGAACAACAAAGCCACTGTTTTAACTCAGCTTATGACAATATTATTAATAGAAATCTATTCGAATTGTATAAAACGTGGCGTCATAGAATGTAACTGTGTCTATTTGTAAATAAGATCGTTTTGTCTATTTTTAGAATAAGATTTATAGCTGCTATCCTGGGGAGTGTTTTCTAATGATCTAAATATATTTCAAACAAAGGTAATCTAAAGGGTTATTTTTGTGATAGTGTCGATACAATTATTTATATATCAGTGAAATGTTATATGATGGCCGCAAATTAAAGGGCCATTCGGAATATAATTTGAGGATCTATTAATTATTAAACTGATTGATTTGCGGTTAAAGTACTTCACATGTTCAATCATTATAATGTTGGAAATTTTGAATATAATATATACGTTAATGTCTCAAGTTTGAGTTGAGAATGTCTTTATATGAAATCTTTTAGCGGTTTTGATTCTTATTAGTCTTTTATATTGGGTGATATTTTATCTATTTATTAAAAATTAATTCTCGCAGATGCATGAAAGAAACACATTTTTTATTTGTATGTGAAAACACGATTATTTTATTTTTGGAGTCAGAATTTGCACGAAAGGTTACATTTATTAACCCCATTGATTTTCTTGACCATTAAGCATATATAAATCTTGAAAAAAATCATTAAAAATATAACAATATTATGTACGGGAGAAATACATCTATATTTAAAATTAAACATTCGAAAAAAATATTAATATAATTTTTATGTATTGAAATTATTTCTTTAAGCACTTATTCTACTTTTTTTTTAAATGAGTATAAAAAAATACAAATAAGGTAAATTTACGATTAAAAGAAAAATAACAAAATTCCATTTTAAGTAATCCGATAAAGTGAGAGTTTGCCAAATATTTTTTTATTATATGGTCTATAAATGATTTTAAATTAGTTGAAGTAAGTAATAAAAAAGGTGATTACCAATGGCTAATGCTAAAAATATATGTTGTAGGAGAAGTTTGTATGATCGATCCTGTATAAATTCTGCGAATCAAACCTGAAACTTATCACTTTTATTCCCAGAAGGCAAAACACAAAAAATAAATTACCTCAGCGTTGGCATATATAATATATATTTTCAAATGTCAAATAATTTATTATATTGTATCACCGAACCCTGTCTATTTAAAGAACTTCGTATGCGCACGTGTTCCCGGATTAAATTAATAATACATTCTAATAATTACAGATTAAATATATTGCGTTGTTGTTCTCAAGGTTTTCAAATTAATACTAAACAAAGAGTTCTGAAAGTATTGAAGCTTATCTGTAAACACGTCTTATCGTTAATTAACAGTGATTAAAGGTAGTAAAGTCTCATACTTTATTCATTAACTTGTATATATACGGCATTTAAATCAAGGTACTGGTTAATTAAGCCGTTAAATATATATATATAAAAAAATACTTACTCAAATTATTTGATTAGGATTAAAATCATAAAAACGAGTATAATTTTATAAAAAATACATGTTGTGCTGATTGCATTCTATTCACTCTTAATGATTTTAAATAATTGTAACCCAAGTTTTATCTATTATACCAGCTTATTTATAAATGAATTATATGAAAATTTACAATGATATCATAGTCCTATTATAATAAAAGCTTATATGGCATATTAATAATAAAACATATGCTTGCACCAAAATATTAAATAATATATTTACTGCAGTAAGAAAAAATAATATTTGCTTTCTTCTCTCCTTTCAAACTGTCAAGATATGTTTCTAGATACGTTTTTATATTAATATTATCGATTATTTTGAATTTTATACGTTTGTGATTTCTGAAAATCCGTATTTAGCAGTTGCAAAAATAAATTAAAATATATTTTTACGAATTTTTAAACTCCTCTCTGTTTCATACATGTAATTGTGAATTTTTAACTAATAGTTTAACTAATAAACCAATAATTGTATTATGTAAATTGATTAAAAAGGTTTAATTATTATAAAATATAATTCCGCGTAAATGATTTATATATTGGGTGGTGGACATTCTGAAAGTTATTCGTTTTCGATTCCAGAAAATCAGAATAATCCCCGAGAGAAAGTCGGCAAAAGCCTTCAGGAATGACAATAATTAACGGAGAAAGCCTTACCAATAAAGGGCGGAAACTTTCATCAAAATCCTAGGATCTCGTAATAAAAGAGTTATTCGATAAGGAGTCTCTTTCTTCGATAGTGAACCTCTTTGTAAATGAAATCGCTTTTCGATTTGGTACAAGCTCTTTTTTAATCACGCAATATCGGAATATTTTGTCCAGCGAAAAAAATGTAATCGCATTATTGTGTAGGCAATTTTAATAAGGCTCTTTCGGAAAATTATTTGTGCTGTATTTCGAATTATTTATTTCCTTGAGAGAATAAAAATGTTATACAAAGAGAGCAATTTTATACGTGATCGCTTTGAACAACAACACGTGTTGGTGTTTTGACATTTGTAATATAACGAGAATGCCTTAACACTTAGTGTATGTATTTTGTTGTTGTTAACTACATTTTTTACATTATCAAGAAAAAACAATTTTTATATTTGAAAATTCAAAAAGTAGAAATTACATTTCACATAAAAGAAATTTATTTTTATAATAAATAAATGCTCAGTAGCAATAATTTTTTAGGATAAATTTGGGATTTTATTAAAGGAAAATGAATAAATAATGAAAAAACTTGTTTTATACAAAAAAATGAAACTTTTGGCTTCACAATGAAGATTAATTGATCATAATATATTCAGGTTTGATTTTTAATTATTGATAAATGTGATCATATTTTAAAGTCAAATATAATGAAAAAAAAAAATTAGAGCAACTTATTATTATTAGCGAAAATAAATTACCATTATAAAAGGTGTGCCAAAGTATAAAATTAGTAAATCAATTTATTATAAAAATCAAATTTTTAGATACTCTTCATATCTAGTTTAAAATATTTTCATCAATGATTTTGAATAATCCAGCTTTTAAAATTGAAATTATCATTATTATAGCTTTGGTTTCCCAATAGTGTAACTCAGATTTATTACTGTAAATAATAATAAACCGTATTAATTATTAATATGAAATAAAAATGATTACATTACACACAAACTATATTAAAAGTTTTTTTTTATTTATGATTTGGGTGAAAGTATATTTTTGCTATACCCTACTTTATCTAAACAATTTTATACTCTGTATAAAATAGTTTAAAAACTTTCATTTATTATTTTAAAGAAATGGTTTACAGAAGAATATATAAGTGATTTTTTTAAATCTAACTTGAATGATTTAATTGAGTTATTGCTACTTTAAAAAAATTATCAAATTATCTACAAAGTCGTCATCATGGATTTACAATCCTTCCTCGAATATAGAAAAATTGATAGGGTATTTCGAACGGTATTTCAGGAATAATATTAATAAAATTCCGATTGATAAATTCGATTGATGTTTATATTGATCGCCAATATGTTAAATTCACAGTTTTTTTTTAATAACCCTTAAAAAATAAATAGTATTATAAGCAGACTTTTATAAGCACAGTTCATATTTTCAACTTATCACTCTTGAATATTTTTATTATGGTATGTATGTTCAAGGATATCGTTGTTCACATTGGAATAATACAAGTACGTGAAGTGAGTAATGTCTTCAATGTTGTTTAAAATTCATAGCAAACAACTCAACATTTTATTATTTTCCTCGACTGCTTGAAGAACTCTCAACAATACTTTTACAACTACACAAGATGCATATTTATTTTAATACAAAATTCACGTCGCTTTTAAAATAAATAAAATTGTGCAATATACTATAAAAAACAGTCATCACGAAGTAGTGCACATGTCTCTAAATGAATTTTGCATTAGCAAATTAAAACAAGCTTCCACATTTGTATAACTTACTATTCGTTTTAAAATAATTAGATTTTTACAGTCAGCTTTATAAATATTTTCCCAATATATTTTTATATAAATATAAATAATATTTATATTTTGAAAGATTGTTGCTACTACAAATATACAAATGTAAATTTAATTCGTATATAGGAAATTCAATTAAAAAATAGTGTTTTTTTGTGATGAATTAGAATTCTTCAAATGTCACGGAATATTCACAAAGGTCGGAAAACTCTCTAAATATTGACTTTTTTTTAATATCACCCAATTCCTGACAATAAATAAACAAGTGAAATTGCGATGTCTTATAGAAAGAAAAATAAAAACTTATACATATTTTGAAAATATAATAGTTACCAAATTTAGTTCAACTTTCGATAAAATGTAGGTATTTTTTTTGATAGCTTAATATTTTATAATATAAATATAACCTCCAATTTTAATATTTAGTTATTTATAATTTTTAAATACTTTATGTATGTATTAGGAATTATACTCAGGGTATTAATTAATATTTACTGTAATTAATTTCCTTTTAAATTTATTCAGGGCACCCAAACTAGATTATCAAATTATATTATTCAATTCATAAATAATAAAACAAATGTCATAAATCATAAAAGTTGTGCGAAAAAAATATTGATAATCCTCTTTCTAATAATTTCAATATTTGTATTACTTTTATTCATCAGACAATAATAACAAAAACAGCACAAAAGCAAAGCTAAACGATCTGTCAAATAACAGAGGTATTCGGATTATCAGGGAAAGATGAATGATATAAAAAATCATTTTACATTATTGTAAAAAATATGCTTTAAAAAAGAGGCAAGCTTTATTCGCGGGAAATTCTCATAAGATTTAACGTAATTTCTTTTGGATGATTCACATATATTAAAAAAATATATAAAAGCAAGCACCTTCTGAGTCAATATGATTAAGACACGTTGTTCACGATGGCGTTTATAATCCATTGTCATAATTTTGCTTGTCCTGAAGCGTGAATTGTGCCCAACAATAGACTTTCCCGACGACTTATTCGGTATATTCGCTCATATCTTGATATATAATAAATATAAATGTCATACTTTGGATTATTTGAGATGGCTTTATACCAACACACAATAGGTGACATCGGTTTGCTATTCCTTATTATATTTTATAATTTGTCGATGTATGTATGGAGGCTTAGTAGAGTTATAATCCCAATAGTGGTAACCTGTTGAACGTTATTTAAGAGCTATAAATTTAACTCGTAGTCGATATTTCTCAGACGTGAATAATACTCAACTAGACTTCTTATAAACGCCACTTCTTAGCTTATAATAATTGGATTTTTATCGGGGAAAATATCACATAATGAGGTCACTGTTTCATACAATATAAGAAAATAGTTTACTCAGCCCTTTCAAGCAGGATTACTATATTTTTTGTGTATATTCGTGTGCTCACAATAACTCAGTTCATAAAATATTAATAAATAAAGAGCAAATGTCAAATAATTAGATTTTAAAATAATGTAGACTTAAACTGATATTCATATTATACATACGCATCTTATTATAAATAAATTAATTAAAATAAGAGTATATTAATAAATAAATTTAAAAAGTTATTAAAAATACAGTTTAAGGTTTACCTTAAACAGTATTTTTAGTTATTTTTAGTATTAGTTATTTTTATTTTTAGTATTTTTAGTTATCGTATTTATAAGATACAGAATAAACTAAATTTTTAATTGGTTCTTTTTAACAAAAAAAAATTAATACTTGTATTTTGCAACTAAATTATTCGTTTCCAAAATGTCTCAAGTCACGACGATAATTTGGACCTTGTTAAATAATAATGTGTATTATTGCCAGACCTAGTCCAAGTGGGTGTAATGAAGTACTTTGACGTATTCGAGCTCTGCAACGGTTTTATTTATAATTTGATGTATACAAAATATTATGTGTAATCTACACTAATTATTACATTCACGAGATAAAATATAATTTTTAATGCAAATGTTTAAAATAGTAATTTTATTATTTTGTTTCAAAACCGGTCTGTAAATATCCGAAAATTCAAATAGAATAATACATTTTACCGAATAATAAAGCAATGCAAATTAAAGCAGTTTTTTCAACTTCTTAGACGAAGTTTTATTATTGCATACTGTAAAAATATAATCTGAGTCTAATTTAAAATTAACTCCAGTTGATATATCTGATCTACATAATATGATAATGACCTTTAAGAAAATTTGTATGTGGATCCTCTTTATTTAACAAGTTGTTAAATCGTGTGTGTGATTTTCATAAATGAGGGTTAGTCCACAATGGCTGAATAGGAATGCGTGTTAATTTAATATGTGTTAAGTATACTGACAAGAAAATAAAAAAAAAATGAAATCAGTGAATATTATTTATAAATATAATATTCGCTTAATCTTGGTTGTTTCTTTGTATCCACCTAGTTGAGTTGGTTATGTGTTTAGTAGTTGTTTGTTTGAATGTTTTACGTGACCAAAACGTGTTCCCATTAACGGCTTATAGTCTCAAAGGACGACCGGACTTTGTGAGTGTCCTTAACACTACTTACTATTACACTTTTCATATTTTAATCACACTAAATGGGAACAATGTATTCTGAAAAAACCCGGCTTAAAAGTTGTTTGTGCACGAAGAAAAATCCATTCCGAATAAAATCGATTCTTGGTATTTGAATGTTCATATACGACTTTGAAAAAGATGGTTTTTAAATACAATATTGGGTCATCTTTCAATTAACCTGTCAGTGATATAAAACTATTACATACATTATACAATCCGGGAATTTAGAGTAAACCTGGATCAAGAGGATGGGTTGGGATTATATCAAATATTATTAAAGAAGGACACAACAACGTGTTAATTAATTGTCTGTTGGTGATCTTAATTATTACTTGTTACACAGGTCACCGACTTCAGTATTTACCTTACAATACAGGAAATCAGAGTAAACTTGGATCAAGACGATCGATCGGGATTTTATTAATATTATTCCTGATCTTCCAGTCGTAATAAACATAGCCACAGTATTTTTAGCCACTAGTATTATCCCTTGATCTATCACGCGCCAAAATTTATAATGAATTAAAAAGAATATTTTTGTTAAGGTTCTTTTATTTGGAAAATAGATTACATTGCTCATAAAGATTATAACCGTATTTTCAATACATATTTTTTAACCTTAAAAGTAATCAACAGTTAAGCTGCTGGCAAAAGTTTGTTGATAAATATAATACATATCGACGGGCTCCGCTAAGACGGCGATGAGTCGAAAAACACAACTTTACAGGACGGCCGAAAAACCGTTTTTTTAAGGTTTTTATTTAATATCTCTTTATTCAAATGTTATATCGTTTCACTGTTTTCGGAAAAACGTGCCCCATTGTGTTATCAACATACGAGTATTTTTAAAATATGTAATAATGCAATATTTAAAAGGGGGCAAGCTAAAAATTGTTCTTGTAGGGAAGATTTGCGGAGGGGAAGCGCACGGGAAGGCGATACACTGAGTTATCGCTGTCTTCAATGTCCTTCTTGAAATACTTGGAGATGATAAGTCACACACACACTACTATGCATCACACTCACACACTCTCATCCTGGCTCCCTCACACACACTACTACACCGACACGCACACACCCACAATATCTATTATACTACTATACCTAATACTACTACTAGCAGCTTCATTACCAGACACTCGCACCACTACCTTTACAATATTGCTTTATTATTACATTCTATTATATTATTTATATTACATTTCAAATGGCAAAAATAAATAAACACAAATACAACCGGTAAGTATTTAAATATCTCAAGTGACTAGGTTTCCCAACTGATATTATTTTAAGCATTCATTCCTTGACCACTTCACTTAATATGACCATACTCTATAGTGTTTATAGAAATTGCAGTTTTGTTTGAATATAATATAGATAACAAAACATAATGCTTTTTCTCAAAAAGCAATTCAAATAAAGACAAATGGTAAAGATATTCATTCATTCTGTTGAAAAAATGGTTTTATTAGTATACTTTTTCTCATGCATTAATATTGAATTGCATGTGACATAATTTTATTAGCTCTTCCTATCATTTTATCATTATTAGTGTCTATCCTCGCTATAGCTGATATGATACCTGTAATACTCACTCAATAATACCAAGTATACAGTTATAAAATCATTTATAATTAATAATTTGTATTTTTAATTAGTTCATACATTACATTTCTCATATACGTAATATACTAAGGATATTTTTATGTCAAAATACCCTATTTTAATAATAATAGAGAATAATAGTTATTTAAGGAAAAAAAATTTTTTTTTAAACATCTCACATATGTGGGAACATATTTAGTGGCAAGTTTTTAAATTAAAATACAACCTGTAAATTAGGATATTAGTAATATATTATGTTCACAATACAATAGCCATATGACTTGACCACTTCACTGAATAAGACCATAGGAACTCTATTCTTATAATACTCACTACTTTATATTATCGTATTTATTGGAATTGCAGTTTTGTTTGAATATATTACAAATAACAGGGTATTTCATCATTCTGTTGATTTTGCTGATAAAAACACACCTGTTGGAAATATTTGTAAAACCTAAGAACCACTTATAGTTTTTGGTTTCAAAAGTGTTGATAATCCACCAATATTATTACAAAGCAGGGAGTCTTTGTTTCGACCACTTTAAAAAAAAATATAACTTTTATTATTTAATATTATCACTGAAAAATGTGTTTTTGAAATAATAATATTAAATTATTATTAAAAATGAAATTATTTTAGTAAAGTAGAGTTTAGACAAGTGATCGTGAATAAGAAGAAGTATTGCAGCATCCCTGAAATGTTTGAATCTTTTTTGAAATGTGTAATTGTTGGTGAGTATTGTATGAGTATTATAAGGCAGGAAGAAAGGGACTGATAGTGATGGTGGTGGGGAGTCATAGCCGTGTCTTAGTGGTTACTAATACACACATGATTGTTCACACGTATATGGTGTCGGTGTGCGCAATGAAGACTAAGCTACCTGAAGATATCGCCTACAGTGTTTAGCAAATGAACGACTAAGAAGGCGATGTCTCCGTTCGTATTATTCGAGCGTCAAATTTTTTCTCCGTGGGCGATAACTCGAAACGTACCCCAAAAGAAAAAACCTATCTTTCTCAATTTAAGCACTAGAATCGTGATTTTTTTGTCAGAATATGCGCAATAATTAATTAAATAATAAAATGAGAAAAAGTTAAAAAGGTAATATCCCGAGTCATATTACTCTTAGTCGAGCCCGTCGATATTATTTTAATACAAACCGTTGAGATTTGCTATTGATATAATAGCGACCGTTTTAAATTTATTCGCATCTAATTCGAGAAGGAGAAATCATAAGATTGTATACAATGCATATATTTTTTTACCCATACAATGTTCTAAAGAGATGCATATTGCACTTCCTTCCTCGACTATTTTTTTGCATTGTTATTTTAATAAGATCAGAAATTCGGTGATGCGATAAAAAAACTAGTTTGTTTTGCATTTTAACTGACATGCAATAAAAAAACATCGTATGAAATTAAATGCGCAACAAAGTATAAGAATGGAAATTACTATCAAATATACCATGAGTTAAAAAAATATTTGAAAATATAAGATCTTAAAAATATGTACCGATTTATGAAAAACCTGACCGAATTATTGAAAATAAAATTAAACTTTAAACAAAAATGTCCACGATTTAAAAAAAACTCGTTATAATCGTTTTTGATGTTTTATTGGGCGTTACTGAAAAGCTTTAAATATTTTGAATGTCAATGAGCTTTCTGTCGTTATGTTGGCAAAAACTATTAAATTACAGATTCAAAACCATCTTCAAACAATTGATCATCTTTTATCAAGAGTGCCTGTTTCACCCTTAAATTACACACGCATCATATCTTCGTAGAAAAAATCCTCAACCGTCTCCAGTCGAAAAGCCTAATCCGACGCCTCGTTATTTAATTTATATAAAAAATATACATACAAACCGGTATTCGCATATGAAAAACACACTTCAGGTTCACCGAGATACCTAGATACGGGTTGAATTTCACGCCGAAGAGACGACCCGTAAATCTGACGCAATTATCATGAAAATATATCATTCTCCACCCGGAGGAAAAAAAGGTTTCGCATAATTTACAAGCGATCTGCAAAAAATTGTATGTCTTTTGTATATGCGACCGGATTTGCAAATAAACAAAGGTTGAAAAAAGTTCGGGTAGGTTTGATGAAAAAATTTGATCCACATGTTTGTGAAGCCGACAGGTCGGTTATTCTGCGCGGCTTGTTTTTTGCCTTCAACCCAAAAATTTTAATCATATTCTGAGTGACATAATAGTACTTGTTGTTTTTTTACAATCACCCGTTGAATTAGCGCTATAGTTTACGACCAATGGATGAAAATTATTTATATGAAATGTGGGAAATGATGTGTGCGAAATTAGCACGACATATAGTATTTACCATCGATCATGTCACAATGGAAGTTAGCTGTAATGTGGAACAAAGGTATTTTCGTATCAATGGTGGTGGTATTCTCATATGGTTATACATAGTTGTGGTTATTGAGGGGTGGTCGATAATAGTAGTAAGCCACCCCCTCGTACCACCCGCTGCCGGCCACTGCCGTGACCTGTCTATAACCCTACCACCCAGTTATACCATTCACCCTGCTGAAGGACAGAAAAGGGACTATAAACTATTTAACACCTAAATGTTTTGTAAATCAATATAAAAAGTCCAATTATTAAAGTCCAATTTTTAATAATTCCAGTAATTAACATAGATGATTTGAAAACATTTCTTCAAAATCGGTCCAGCGGTTTAAGAGAAATCGAGTGATAAACACACGCACAGAATAAATATATGTGTGTATATATAAAGATATGGTACAATGTGAAAGAAAAAAATATTAATGTAATTTAAATAAGAACATGTCCAGTAAATCACTGATATTTGATATTAAACCAGTGTGATAGCTCAGGGGATAAGACGTGTGGCTACAAATACTGTGGTCATAGTTTCGAATCCCACTCAAGTCAAGAGTTTTTTAATTGATTTGATCGGTTATTAGGACTGGGATCGGGAATAATATTAATAAAATCCCGATCGATCGTCTTGATCCAGGTTTACTCTGATTTCCTGTATTGTAAGGTAAATACTGATTATTAGGTCGGTGACCTGTGTAAGTAGTAATAGTTAAGATCACCGACAGACAATTAACACTTTGTTGTGTATAAAAAAAACCCTTTCAAAAAAAGATCCATCAGAGATGTAGGTTCTCTGGGATTTCAGAGAACTGTTTTCTCTTAATAAAAAAAAGAAAGGCCAGTTCTTTTATATGAAATAACCTAAGAAGGTTAACTCTGTTTTTCTGGATTGTAAGGTAAATACTGAAGCGATTATTAAGTCGGGCAGAGCCGCTCTGTCGGTGACCTGTGCAACTAGTAATAGTTAAGATTATCATCATCATCATAAGCACTCCAGTTCAGTGATGAACCAAGGCTTCCCGCACCAGCATCTTCCACTTATTTTTATTGGAGGCCGCGCTCCTCCAGTTATTAATACCTAAATAGTTAAGATCACCGACAGACAATTAGCACGTTGTTGTGTCTAAAAAACCCTCTCAAAAAAAGCTCCATCAGAGATGTAGGTTCTCTGGTATTCCAGACGACTGTTTTCTCTTAATAATAAAAAAAAATAACCAACTCAACGCACTGAAAATGTTCGGTCAGACTCAAACGATACAATTAACGATTTCGTTGCATTTCCATGTATTAACAATATTTTAAATAAATAAAACATCTAATGATTATATGAATATTTGATAAATATGAATATAATTGAGGATACAGTTTGAGTTTCGTAATAGTGAGTCCACAGTAATTGGACATGTTGGTAAGGGCGGGGGTGGTTTGGTCAGGGTGGGCGGTGCCTGGTACTACCACCCATGACCACAGGCCATTCGCGTGACGTTCCATTATACCAATATAGCCTTCGGTATCTGCCACCACCGCCACCACCATCACTAACTCCATATTTTCTTACATATCTCCATGGACTAATAAAAATATTCCGTGCTGACAATTATGACCTTTTTCAAAACAGTGAGCCAGCCAGCCCTTCAGACAAAGTTCTGCTGAAAATTTATACATTGGCCTAGATTAACGATACATTAAAATACATACTTGTAAGATTTTATTAAAACACACAATTTAAGTTTGTTACGGATCTGGTGTATAATATCGAGGGTATACTCCCAAAATGCACAAATGTATTGAGATAATGGTGAATTAGTGAAAAAAAAGTCACAGTCTTAACAGAACTATAAATTTATGGTATATATTTGAATAATTTACAATGTGGTCAATGACTTATCTTTACAAATATAACACAATTATAAAAAATACCTCTATTTTAACAACCAGAACTAACTAACTAACAAAAACCAAAATTGTAAATTTGACTTAGTGTTACTTTCGCGTGTGTATTGTGTGTGTTAAATACGTAATTGATATATTTTGATTATTTTCTAAATTTTAATTGTAATAATAAAATAATATGGAGGTATACATTTTCTTTTATATTTGCCATACCCTACATTCCCTTATATTATTCTCAATTAATTCAAATCTTGTATAATAAAGAACATACTTATATCAGAAGCTTATTTGATATTTAAAAATATTAAAAGAAAAAAAAACCAATATTTTTGCACAAAAATATTCACTCATATATTTTTTTATTTTTTGTGTTAATAACTCATCAAATTAAATATAAAAGTGTAATGAGAATTAGTACTTTCTCGTATAGAAATGATGAAATAATTTCTTCCGTTCATTTTTATGAGAGTAATCATATTTGTTATTATATCAATCATAAATTAAGTTATAGTTATATCAAATTTACTATGATAAAATTCTTCAATAGCTTTGCAGTAACCCATTGAAGGGATAATCCACTTGTTCAAATAATATTGTATTATCAATATGTACTATCTTGAAACTCCTGAAACTGTATAAGTAAATGGGGAAGTTTGTCCGGCAAACATTACGAGATTCCGATATTCAATCAACACCTTTAGTCATTGTTGTCAAATGTGTTATCTGTGTTTAGTATCGTCCTTTACTTACTTGTTTGCAGTGTTTGATTTTATCAGAGCAATGTTTGCTGGAAGAAGACCAGGTAAAGAAGAGCGGGTGAATCAGATGCGAGCAGATATCGAACCCAGTACAATGGTTCGGGGGAGAGTACCGCCATACATAAATGGATCCTTTTTTGAGATGATCCAGGCCCTTTTTATCGGACATGGACATCGTGATCGTGGACATAATCTCTCCTTTCACGTCTATGCTGATCCTCGACGACGTGAAAGAATCCTTTCAAATAGGTATTTGTGTGTATTGTCGATGAATCAGGGTCACCCTTTCAATCGTAACTATCGTACACACTATAAGCTTGTTTTATATAGAAAAAAAAATATCAAGAAATAAAATGAATAATACAACAGCTGTATATAAATGTCTTCTTAATGGTTTGATCATTTATAAACTTTTTAACTGTTTATTTATTTTGGGATATCAGTAATGTTTTACATGATTTTTTATTATATAAATAAATGATGAAACATCTAAAAATATACAATTTCATTAATATTAAGGGTGGGTTTCTTCAATCTACGAGCTACCTAACTCGAGAGTTATCGATTCATTTTTGTGCAATAAATTGGTTCTTACTACTTTAGTATGATTACACAAAAATAGACACTTTTTAAAGAAACCTACCTTTAAAATTACAATCAATAATCCATTCAAGTTATAAATATAGACTAATTATCTTGAAATACTAAATTGTTTATTTTATTTTGAAAATATTATTAATTTGTACGAGAAAACCTTCAGGAAATTAAAATAATGAATAATAATAGAATTTCGTGAATACTTACTATATTTCACTCAAATTTACAATTAATTTATACTCTAACATACCTTCCTTGCCTCCTGTACATTCATTCATCTTTGTTTTGATAAAATTATTGATTCATTAACCATCACAGCAAATTAGTTTTCTTTAATAAATATACTAATGCTTCTATTATTCATCCAAAATATCGATTAAATGAATCATGTTGAAGATTTTTATCGCCACCACAAACATTGATCCTTTTTTTGTTTCTATTCGATGTTAATCATATTATATTATATAAACCGCGATAAGTAATATTTTATAGTGAATATTGGAATGGCGCTTAGGATAGACACTTTTTATAATATTTGTGAAGAGGTTCAAGTCACCATCTGGTTCTTTGGGGACGACATAAAATCCTTGACGGACCCCTGGTTTTTTAGTTGAAAAAATATAAGGGGTAGCTGTTTTTTGTCCTTTGGTGCCCCTGTCAACATAAAAAACGACATATATTGGACTCTGGAACATTTTAAAAGTATTACGCGTGTTTCTGTCTTGCCATTTCAAAGCTTATATTATTCGATAAAGAGTGAGACATCATCGATATAATATTTCAAAACAGATTAATTTTAATATATAAATTTATATTCATTTAGTTATTGGCCGATTTAGTTTTGATATTTTTATGAAATTACTCTCTAAAAATGTGTATATATATATATATATATATATATAATGTATTTTAATAAATATTGTAAATAATTTTTTCCATAAAAAATATTCTCCATACAAGGCATAATATTATAAATTTATTATTCATACAGAGTGTAACTAAATATACCTATATTATGTGTCTACTCAGTATCAGTTAAGGATATTTTAATTCGGGTTATTATGGAATGATGGCGGGTTATTTTTATTAGCGGAAAGAAATGTACATAGTTACCACTTATAGTGACTTAAAATGACTCAATTATGTAATATTTTTGTCATACCCTTACTTCCCTTAATATTACTGTTTAAAAGCCTAATAACCAAATTTTCATTATTTTAGTGCATATTTATGAAACTTATATAAAAATTACACTCCAAAATATTTGTTTTTAAAGACTGCTAATTAATTTTCCTCTTATAATTTATTGACAGTAAGTGCAAATGATAGATTATCTCAGGTGATTTAATATAGTATTAATATGTAAGATTGTTCTGATTTCTCTTCCGTCTGTTGTAGGCACGCAGGCTTTATGAATGGGCAATGTTTTATGAATGGATGAATAATTGTGTGAATGTGTCCATCTAGAGAGAGACTAAGTGAATGAATAATATATATAGTGTATATTTATAAATGAATAATTATCATTGTGGTACAACGTCAACTCGTGACACAAGTATTTATGTCCGTCGTGACCGTTGCCAGCCCTGATCCATGACAAAACAGGGTTTTAAATACATTTCAATTTAAAAATGCATTATAAAATAGCTTTATTATAGAAGTATTGGGCTTTGAAAAAATAAATGAGTTATTTTTTCTAGCTTGCAAATTGCAAATCAAAGGTTTTTATTTGGCAGATGCATATAAATATAAAAAATTAACCAGCGTGATAGCCCAGGGGATAAGACGCGTGGCTACTAATACTGTGGTCATAGTTTCGAATCCCACTCAAGTCAAGAGTTTTTTAATTGATTTGATCGGTTATTACGACTGGGAGATCGGGAATAATATTCATAAAATCCCGATCGATCGTCTTGATCCAGGTTTACTCTGATTTCCTGGATTGTAAGGTAAATACTGAGGCGATTATTAAGTCAGGCAGAGCCGCTCTGTCGGTGAGCTGTGTAACTAGTAATAGTTAAGATCACCGACAGACAATTATCACGTTGTTGTGTATAAAAAACCCTCTCAAAAAGACCCTTTTCTAAAAATAAAAAAGCTCTTCGGAGCGTAAATAAATAAATAAATAAAAATACATAATTTCTTGTATCTGGTAAAATACAAAATACCAGTTATATAATAAGCACAATGCTTGGTTGATTAATGCTTCCTTTAAACACGATTCAGATCAATTGTATTTTCTAATAATACTTACTTTATAATGATTCAAATCAAGAGTTTCAATAAACTGAAATATATAAAAATAGTAGTAAGGCATCCTTGAGAGATTTTTCAATTTAATTCTTTTTTTCTGTCAATAAACAATACTCTGATGAGAAAATACTTATTTTAGATTGGCCCAGTCTGTTGTGGCAAGATTTTCGAAATGGTGATTTTTCTATTGAATGATTAAAAGTAATACGGTAGCTTAAGATAGTACGGTAGTGTATGGGTGTTGGCAATTTACTGGTTTGCTGAATGCACTTGTCGCGGAAGTGATTTGCAGTGATCATCAGAGTATAGAGGCTGTAATGTTAGAAGACCATCGTCACCTGGATGAAGAAGATCTAGTGTATGGATGGTTGGTGGCTTTAATATAATATTACATAAATATAACTATGGTGGGTCAACGTTATTTCAGACTTCACCTTGCCGGAACAGAGTGTCTCGTGTCGCTCATTGCGGATATGTTCATCACTATGACTATCACCCTACTATAAACTATGGCTTTGCAAGTCACTTGTTCAATATCATCATCATCACAAGTACTCCAGTTCAGTGATGAACCAAGGCTTCCCGCACCAGCATCTTCCACTTATTTCTATTGGAGGCCGCGCTCCTCCAGTTATTAATTCCTAAACTCCTTATAGAATTCGTCCGCCCATCTTAGCTTAGGTCTACCCTGCCTTCTCTTACCTACAGGCTTGTTGGATAGTATTTACTATACTATCCCTCCTGCTCTTTCAACGTGTACTTGTTCAATATACCCAAACCACAAATTCTACAGGAAAAACTACTCAAGCCCACATTGCTTTTGTTATCCTTAACTGAATTATTGGTTTCATCACATCTTAGGAGCGCACTACTTTCACTGAGCAATTTATTTCTACATCGTTAGATATGAACTTGCTCAAGATACATTGACTTTATGTACTTTAAAGTTTAGTGTCCTCCAGAATCATGTTGGCGTGAAGTCGTCAGCAATCACAATGTCAACGTTTCCGTGACGCGTGCCAAATTATGACCAACGGCATCTCACAACTACGGACACCTAATTGAAATAACCACTATGAAACACGCTTTTAAAGCTTGCTCAATTAAATATATACATCCTCAGGTTTGTGTGGAGTGGATAACATTAAAATAAAATAATATGTACCTGCTTAACAAGGGATTCTGGACCATGTTCAAAAATAAGAATGGACAGTTTGATAGTACTAAAGGAAAAGTGCAGGATACATGCATATTATGACCATCAAATAATTCAACAACAAAAGAGGAATTTAATTATATTTTATTAAACATACATATAAAAAACAATAGTTCGTGTTTGAAAATAAACCAAGAGTTTGAATCTTACATACAGGACAATCAGTTTAAATAAATGGCCAAAGTTCGTTCTTATATCTGCATCTTAGAAATTGATTAATATAGGATATTAATCCACCAGCCTTTAATAAACAAAATAACTTAATATAGCCGGATTTGGCCATGCTTGGTAAATATTTGTTAGCTTAATAAGTGACGTCATTAATATGACATTTACTTAATATTCACTTATATTATAATTACGAGACTTAAAACTATAAGTATATAATATAATAAGAAACTATAAAGTTAAATACATTTTACCAGATAATAAATAATTAAGAAGCGCAGTGCTTTGATATTATGACCAACTGTGTTTTCACCCTCTTGGTCAAGTTTTGGCTATAACAAAATTATTGGCATGGGAAAATTCAACGTGATGAATGGAGACTAGAAGAAGCTAGATAAATATCTATGGATAGAAATAAATGGATAAGGATTATTCAAATAAGTATCGCAATGGCCCGGGCCATCTCTGAATGCAAGTATTACATGATATATATGAGTAAGGAAATGATATGATATCATTTAAAGAACAATTGACTTAAGCAAAAAAAAAATCTCACATGTTGTTATGTATAAGATGCACTTCTCTTCCTGTAATAAAATTAATCTCAATGGGGTGTTAAAAACATACACAGTATTTATTACTAACTGATGATTACGATTGCAACGTAATATTCATAAACGTAAACTGGGATGTCCGTGGTCGAATATAAAGTGCAGATGTTCTGGTCGCGATCTATTTTGGGAATCCCCCCAAAAGTGGGTAAAGTTTTAAGGGAGACAACACCAACCGGAGGATCATAGCTGAAAAATACCCCTGCACTTTTCAAACTCAAACATTTAAATGGCACTCATAAATTATCCCATTTCACCCGCGCCAAAGTGGAGATTTATTTCAAATATTTTTTGTACCAAATGTGACAAACGTAGGTAGAACAAAGAATCCATACATTCGAAAGGATATTATGTACTATTTTTTCATAACTGTAACTATAATTATTTAAACAATTATAATTAAAATAAGATCACAAATTATGTATTTATTTTTCAGTAACATTCACATTCTATTATTTTTTTAATTATACAATTTATGTGGAATATACCAAAAATACACATTAGGTAAACTTTCATTTTATAATTATTGGAATGTTTTCATATTTATACTAGTTACTTTTTGTATCAAAACAATAAGATGTTAAAAATTATATTCTTATAAATGGACGGCTATTAAAATTAAATATGAAAATAATTACGTTTAAGAGAAATGGAAACATGTATGTATAAAAATAAAGTAATTGGACGTACAGATTCCACCGATATATTAGGAGGTCATAAAAATTAATTTTATGCATTCATATTAAGATGGCGGACCAAGCAGATGAATTTTACTTAAACAATACTGTAATCAAGTTGATGAACAATATTTAAACAACAATAATGAATATCACACATATAATCTAGAATTTTATACGTTTAAACAATTATTGCTGTCTCACTCGTCTACATGGTCTACCATATTGCTATTAACATATTAAGTTGTATGGCCTGCTAATATAACAGTGGTATCGGATATACTGCCAAAATGTACTAAGTAATATTTTGAAGATGTTTTTTTATTACTTTATCTACTGCCAAAACGCACTTAGTCTTATCATCAATATTTCGGGAGAAAAATAATTTACTAATTGTGTTATATTTGGAAAGATAAAAGAAGTCATTGTCTTATACCTCATAGTAAATTATTCAAATATATACCATAAATTTATAGTTCTGTATATACGGTGGCGGTTTTTTTTAAATAATCTTCGACATTATCTCAATACTATGAATATTCTTTTTGGTCGTTAGTTAAAGATTTCATCGTTATTTTTATATTGTCTTAATTAAATATACAGTATGGGTTTAATGTATGATTCAGAAGTGTCAATAACCCTCAATATTATGCAGTGTTATGTATTTTAACGAGGGTTTAGTCTGGCTGTGGTATGTTTTTACTGACCATGTGGCTTGTATGATTTAGTTTGTTTGTTTTCGCATACAATATTGTTACGGTTGCAACAGTCACACGAATACGAGAGGACATTGGACTTTCTGAGGGGACATCATCACATATGGCTTGCTATCTGTCTGGAGTTCTGGACCAACCATACCACACTCATAATCATCAGCAAAACTCCTCATAGGGCCATCACAAGGAGAATATAAGGAACTTAAAGATCACCCAAGGAATAGGAAGAGTTTCAAACATGAAATACAGATTTTTTGGTAAGATATCCCCAAAGACAACCGTGAAAAACATTTTTTTAATTCTCACTCTACATATTATTAAAAACAAGTATTATCAATATAAATAAACAAAAATCGTCTAAAAGTAGACATAGGCCTGGTTTTCCCATGCCTAATTAGTATGTCATAAACTCATAACCTAACCTCGGCCAAGAGGGTAAAAAAATATCGTTTCAATTGCCAACAATTGTAGAGGATTGCGCGTCTTACATTTTTATTAACCGCATTGCTTTATTATTCGTTAAAATTAATAACAATAATAACAACACCATATTAAAATTAAATTAACATTTTTTAAATTTGCTTTATAATTTGTGTCATTAATATAAATAATTGATGTATGATAACTGCAGATATATATCATATAATGTTTTGTGTAAATATCAGCGAGTTGAAATAAAATAACATAATAATTTAATAATAAAGCAATATTATAAAGGAAGTCGTTGCACAGCTCGAATACGTCAAAGCACTTGGACTAGGTTTGGTCATAATTTAATAAGTGACGTGCCACTAATGTCAATTAAAAATCTTCATTTTAAACGAGTTAGCAATATTTAAACATACAGTGGTTCGAAAACGGTTTTTTTACTACTATTTGATTTTTTCACTATAAGTTAAATATAATAGTCATAGAGGTGATGTTCATAAATGTATACAAATATTATAAAATTACACATTGATAAATTGTATCATACTACCATTTAATTACGAGAATAACAATATTACACAAGATCCCGAAATTTTTTGAAAAGGCGTCACAACGTTTTTCTATTATTTTATTTCGTTATAATACAAGTTAAAGAATATGAATATTTAATTAACGAAGACAGCCCTTAAGCATTCGTTACCCCAAAGATGCGTTAGTATGGAATACCTTGCACATGTAGACCTCTTCGTACAAAAACAAACATTGTGGAAAAAATTACTGAAACTGAAAACACACGAGGACCTCCAAGTACTATTTGCTCATATTTCTACATCCTCTGACCTGATGGATGACATCAGTTCATATTTATCGTTGATAATATGTCTGCTCATGATTTATATCGGTTAACATCATGTTAACAATATTTTTTATAAACACGTGTGACTATGGAAAATCATTGAATTTAAAATATCAGCATTAGATACATATTTCAGTAATTTATTGCTATTTTAGAGGATGTCATTATTTCATAAAAAATATTTTTCATACTACTTACACACTATAGTATTTTAGCGTAACTGACATTGGGTACAAAACAATATTCATTAAAATCCTAATGTATAAAATTATTTACATATTGAGTTTTCTTCGTGAAATGTGTGTATTGAAAATAAAAAGAACAGAATTTATAATTAAAATTTAAATCTGATTTTACCTAAATTTCCTATGTAACAATTTCCAGTTTCCTATGTGTACAGTGGAATAAATGAAATAAATATAGCTGCCGTTAATTATTAACTCAAAATGTGAACTTTTTGAATGTATTATTAATAATAAAAGATTTTAATAGATACTTTTTGTCGTATACTAATATATAATATAATTTCTTTATTGATTAAGAATCCTAGCATTATAATATTAAAAGTTGTTTTTTTTAACTTGTCAATAGTCCCTTTGGATTAAGGTAGATATTTAATAAAAAATGCATTTTCATTGTATTGGTTATTTTGAGATTTAGTTGAAAATGTATACTTAAAATTTGGTTGATAATAAAATTATTGATTTATAATTTACCTATAATTTACTTTGAACTTTTTCTGAATGTAAAAATTAACAACTTATTATCTTCCTATTGAAAAAAATGTTGAAAATAAAAATTATCTAAAATATCAATTAACGAATTGGAAATTTCAATTAAAACTACCGTAGTACAGAATAATAATTAAAAACCACCCTGATATGAATTTACACCAATCAATAATTTTGAGATATAGATATATTACAATTTCTTTATTTTATTAGAATTTTACATTGTTCATATAATACAAAACTTCTTATGAATTAGATTTAGGTGTACAGAATATATAAACATTTTTACCTATAACTAACATGAGAATAACATTTTATGTGATATTAGACGCACCTAATATTAAATAATAAAGAGTATGGTTTTTTTTTAAATCCATATAATAAGTCTTCCTACTTACTATTTATTATTTTTTTGAGAATAACATTTTTATGTGACATTAGAGATACTTAATATTAAATATTAAAAAATATGGGAAAAAAAAACCCACTTACAGATAATTTAAAAATATTAAACAATATCAAGAATAGACTCTACATTACAAAGTATTGTGCTTAAAACTGTTATTTGTTATTATTTTTTGTGATCGGTTATTACGACTGGGAGATCGGAAATAATATTAATAAAATCCCGATCGATCGTCTTGATCCAGGTTTACTCTGATTTCCTGGATTGTAAGGTAAATACTGAGGCGAAGTCGGGCAGAGCCGCTCTGTCGGTGAGCTGTGTAACTAGTAATAGTTAAGATCACCGACAGACAATTATCACGTTGTTGTGTATAAAAAACCCTCTCAAAAAGACCCTTTCTAAAAATAAAAAAGCTCTTCGGAGCGTAAATAAATAAATAAATAAAAAAATTATTATTTGTTATTATAACAGATTGTTTAATAAAACTGTTATTAAACAATCTGTTATTTTAATTTTTAAATTGGGTAAAAACAAATTTGAATCGAATGATTTATTTCAAAATTATTAAATTATAATGTAGAGTATAATTTTATATTTAATCATAGTATTAGCGAAGGTATACACGGGGGCAAATTTTGCATTGGGCAAGTCCCCAGGTATTGTGTCACAGGCATGCAACCTGCAGCCCTAAACAGGTAGAATATCTAGGACTGATATACTTAAGTATAATATTATAAATACGCGCATATCTTCCTGACCATCGCTATTCTGATGGACGGGGGTCGTTCCATTATGGCCAGCCCTCTTATTTTTTTGCCCTTAGGTGTCCTTTTCACGGACACAAAGCCTCTTTTTACACGGTCATTTGATCGTCCGGAATCGCGGCATATTTTATATGATTTTTTTTGTCCGGCCACAACCTCGTCATAATAAAATTTCATAAATGCTAAGGGAGGACGGGGCTTTGAAATATTGATTCTATTCACTTTTGCAAATATTGAATTACGTCTCTATAGTTTCGGACATCGTCGGCCGCTTTTTGTCGGCTGGTATGATCGATTAATATAGTTTTAATTATATTTACTAATAGAATATGAATTAAATTAAACTATTGAACTATCACCTCCAATATAATCCTAATCTATAAAAAAATATTATTTGTATGAAATGAATATTCCTATTTTCCAACCACCATTCAATGATAATCTGAGAAATTAATATATTATATTACAATTTATTTATTAAAAATGAATTTTACATAGTTTGATATTACAACACATCTTATGAATTAGATTTAGGTGTAGTATATAAATCTTTTTACCTTTAAGTAGTATGAGAAGTTATTATAACATTTTTATTTGATATGAGAGGTATAATAAAAATTACTTTAAATTCGTTGAAGAAATAAAGTGTAATACATATTTAGTTGTTAATTAAAATTTATTCTTTCAAAGAATTGCCTTCCAAATAATAAATAATATTAAAGTGTGTTGTATGATTCAAAGCTTAATTATTCCTATTTTTCAGAATTGATTTTTACAAATTGACTGAAATAAATTTTTGCTATTTAAATTATATAATATTTGAGTACAAGAATCAAATTGTACAGTTTAAAATGTAAATAATATAAATATTTGCCAATATATGATAAATGGAATCCATAGTGAACACAGGTAAACAATGTTTAATATCACCTGTCGAATATGGCTTTTGTCAGTAGACAGGCTGTCTTCTCACGAACCTTATCTTGGATTCAATCCCGATCAAGGGCATTTTTATTGAGAACTATACCTTCTCATCTTGCAAATGGGATTGCCCCCTTTTTCCACGAATATCATGATTCTAATAAAATTCCACATTCACGCCCACATTATACATTTTCAGGACTATAACTGTGGAAATATCACTCATAGTTCTTTATTAAGAGTAACTGATATAAAGAAGAGGTTAGAAGTGTCGTCATTTCATATAATGTGACATTACATTGCATCACGTTTACAAAGAGAGAGGTAAAATGTCTACCGTTATGCGCAGATTTTCTCGGAACAATAAAAAAATGAAATCTCCACCGAAGACATGACATGACCGTTCTGGTCATTTCTTTTCTTAGTGACCCAACAAGTCAAGTCCCCCAAAAATAAATATTATTCTACTCTTATATATAAATAAGATTAATTAAAAAACTTCACCACATTGTATAAATTTATCTAAATTTACTGATTTCACCACATTGTAAAGAAAATGCTAGATTATTAATAAAATACGTAAATACGTTCATATAAAATCGAAACAGAAAAATAATTAAATAATAGAACGACCACATAATAATTGTATTTTATAAATTATTAAAAAAATCGTTCTTATACCTACAAAAAAAACATCAACAATAATTGTGCTTTTCAGTTAATAATAAAATTTAATTTGTATCGAGTTGATTGTTCTTTTATTTTATTACCTTTGGAAATAGACTTAAGTGTACAGATTATATAAATGTTTTTACGTATAACTAACATGAGAATGTTTTATTTAAATTTGACATGAATACTACTATAAAATTATAGAAATAATGGGAAAAAAAATAATACCATAAAACCAAAGATATCCTACTTATAAGTATGTACAAAAAATATGTGTATGAGACGTACGACTACACGTGACTTTGGGAAATTTCCCAAATTTTTATAAATTAAATACTTTCGTTGATTGATAGTATTTCACAATGGACATTGTGTCCTTTTGAAGCAGTTAAAAGGCTGTTTGTATAAATGTAGAGGGTCTCACGGTAAAGTTAAATGTTTGAAGATGCCCCGATATCATGACAGCTTTATGCGGCACACTCTCTGACCACGTATCTTTAGTAGAATAACACGAGTGCCGAGTTATTATATTCTTATGTCACATATTATGCTTTTTTGGAGAAAAAAAACAAACCGTCAGCACGTTTCATCCTTTGTCCTGTCCATCGCGAACAAATTAAAACAAATTCCTAGAACGTGACGCCGCTGATCCTTTTTATATAATAAACTGTGTCCCTATTTTCATGCCTCGGGTATTCTCGAAAAGGGTACCAAAATAGACTAAATTACTTCAAATTTCACCGAAGATTGTCAAGATACACATTAGATAAACAAAGCCTACAGAAGCCGAGTGCGTAAGGGAGGGAATCTTTAATTGGTTGTCTATAATAAAAATCTACTAAAGGCACACAATCAAATTCATTAAAATAACATCGTTTTAATTGGGAAATAGGCATTTAAATTAATAAAAAAATATTTAAATACAGACTTCATAAACCAGAGACAAAATCAACACTCATCCCTTTTAAGTAATGTGGCTTTAAAGTTTTTTATTTCTTGAGCGAACTTGTTAAATAATAAAAAATGTTACAACCTCCATAAACAGCACAATTTATTTGAAAAAAATGACACCTTGTTTAGATAATAAACTTTTTTACTACTAAAATTACTTACATATCCAAAGATGAGCTACTAATTGCAAATTATAATACATTTTTCTACAGTCCATTTAAAAGTTACCATTATTCTTACAACAAATAATTATTTTTTAGTGATGACGAGTATTTTTTAAATACCACTCAATAAATTTAAGTAAGTGAGGTTGAAGATGATACATCTTAAACAAAATTTTCTAAATACTCGAAAATAATCGAAAAAAAAAATTAAGAAAACTTGCTTTTTATTCAATTAGTAATTGGTGATAGTTCTCTTTATTACAAATTCCATATAGTAAATTTTGGTAATACATATCAATGCGATTAAAATCCCGCTATCTACCTGCTGAGAGGGTCTGGTCATCTTCAACCTGACAGGATATTGTATAATATTATAAAAAAAATAGTATGCAATTAACGATCACGATTTCCATGGTACAAAAGGTGGAACATATGGCGTGGACCACGCAACTGGATAGTCCAGCATTGTAATATTCTATTCATGCACCGTTATATCAAATCGATTCGAAGGGATGAAAAGGATGTATTGATGATGAGGGATGCAATCTCAAGGACACCACACACTGACCCAGAAAACTCATATCTGGAACAGATTCTAACAATGGACTTTTGATGATGGAATTAATATGTATATGGACAGAACACCTTTGAATTAAAAAACAGGTCGAACACATTTTTATAGTGAAAATTAACAGTCACCTTTATTTCTCAGTATGCGAATAAATTATTTATTATATTTCAATGACATTGTAACATATACATACAGTTAAAATTAACCTGTTAGTTATCTTGTACAAAATATCAGATTGATAGAGCGGCTCTGCTGAAATTACTACAACGTTATTTTTTAGAAAATACATTTTTTTACCTCGATTGAATAATATAAAATAATTCACATAAAAATCAATGAAAACAACCATACGTTAAATCTTAATAATAAACAAGTACGTTGTTTTGCTTTCTATTAATAATAATAATGATTAAATAAAATATTTATGAAATCACCATGCTTCTTTTTTTATCATTGCTTAAGAGTATCGGAATTAGTTATGTATTTGAAGTTTTATGATCTGTATACATACTGTAATAATTAATTTAATCAAGATTTTTTTATTAGATACCTCTTTTATTTCCCAAATATATAATTAAATATGAAAAAACTACTACCACTATCGACAACCTTTTAATATTTTATAGAAAATCATTATTTTTTAATTATTTAACATCGATTTACATCATTACCTTTGTACAATTTATTTTTTTGCCATTTGTCTTCTTTATAGGACACCATAATTAAATAAGTCATTGGTTCGTTCGTTATTAAATGGGACTTTTTCGAAATAGTAAAATAGTCCTATTTGACCGGCAACTAATGTAGATTCATCTATTATCTATAACACATTTCATGTCTCTGTCAATAAAAGGTATTTAATCGTAAATTGTTATATTTTATAAATAATAATTAAACCGAGTGACACGTGACAGGCAGTGTTACCACATTGAATATGTGGCTCAATTCCATAAAGACTTAAGAGCACACAGATTTTTTTTGTACTTATGATATTATACGCTGGAGCAGTCGATTTATTTAATTAAATTGACAGAGGAAGAGTGGAAAAATTAAGGAGTGTCTTTGTAAGGCGTGGTGCATCCCGAAGACATATTGTTATTAGTGTTTAAGGATCATAGCAATGAGTTGGCCAGCTTTCTTCCTTCACTCATTGTCATATGGAAACTGTACTTGATTCAATCAACGATTAACATGAAATAAATGTATTTTTATAACATATATATTAAATGTTTAATATATTAACGCATACATTATTCTGATTTCAGTGATTATTTTTATATAATGGTTATTCTTTATTTGAATATAATTTAGTAGAGTTGAGTGAGGCTCGACCCACGGCTATTCTATGCAAATGACGCGCGTGGCTCTGCGATGGGACCACCTGACACTGACTGTACTAAAACATGGTATAATCAGAGACTGTTATATGTGACTGAAACAATATAATAAGGCCTCATACTGGAGGATTTCATTAATTAATACTAGATACTGCAAGGCTGGAAGTAAACGCCTTCGCATTGTTGAAGAGAATGGACTACACATTGACAGCTTGTTTTAATATTTTTAAACTTATATTTATGTTTTCCTATTTTTATTTATGTGCTATTTAAATTATTTAAAAAAATAGTGCGAAAATATGAGCTTGGCTTTAATTGAATATACACATTCATTTACTTTTATTATAATAAGACTATCCCATTATCAAAAAATATATCATACGTTTTCACATATTATAATATCTTTATAGATACATTTTGTCTGTCAAATCAATAATATATTTTAGTTAAAAAAAATGTTTTGCTGCTGTTTTTGTTAAAAAATACTCACTATTTTGAAAAATCAATATATTTTGATTAATTCAATAATTACTTTTTATGAACCAAAATATTGGATATGGTTCAATGGACTCTAATGTATAGAAGCGCCATGCAATATTACGTCGTACATTCGAATATGCCCGGTCACTTATACATGTTCACACAATAGAATTTAAATTAGAGAGGCGGCGAAGCGGTAGAAGCATCGCCCAAAGTGGCTGATATACCTAACCTTTTGCTGATATGGTTTTGACGTCTTCAAAACTAATATTGGCATTAATATTGGTATATATTATACATTATATGATAGAGTTTAAAATATATTTTATTCGATATAATAGTGTTATAAGACTGGTTGTTGTGTGTGTACGAATAGACTAGAGCTTGATAGTATTAGTGTACACGCATACGCACCGCACGCATACATTCATATTACAAAATTATATTAAATAAGGTCCCTAGCTATTAAAAATAGTTAATATGCTAAATGTATATGGAAATTTGTGATATTGGCCCTTAATTAACATATAATTAAACCCGGTTATACGGGATAGAAATTTAGACAAATTATTTTTTTTTCTTAAAAATTAACATTGTCGATATAATGGAAATAAATATGTTTATTGATTCATCATCATTATCCGATTGTACATTTTAAATCGATGAACAAAGTGTTATGTCCCCTCGAATTCGAACATGAATGGTCGTGTCGCCGAACGTCAAATGTCAAACCAAAATAAGATGTTATCCTATACGCCATTTAAAATATAAACCTTACGACACCTCGAGCTGATGATGGTGAAAGGGAAACATTGTTGACCCTTAATAATTGAATCAGAAACAGTGTCATCATAGGTATATTTAACAATACATCGATGTCTTCTTATTGACATATTGATGGTGTTGTATGTTTTTGTACGACACGATTCTTGTGGTCATGTTGTACGAACTACATATTAAAATAATGTCTTTGTGCTACTCAAATTGTAGGGATTTTAATATTTATTTATTACAGTATTTAATTGTTTTTATCAAATTCAAATAAAATATCTATTTTTTAAATAAACTGATTTGGAAGCATACAGCGATTGTGGTTGCGTTGGTTGTCCATATTATGGAGCATAATAAGACATATTATTAGCAGTCATAATCATAAGTCGCACAGACCAATCCCAAATACAACAACCCACCACAATGACATCCAATTATTTGACACCTTCCTCGGACATTGAATTTTAAATTATATTCCATCTAAACCAGTATACAATAAACCTAACGAGGTTATCTTGAATTCACCCAAAAATAATTAAAACATGAACGTGTATAGGAAGAAACGATTTATTCAATAACATTACATGTCCTTAGTAAAAGCAAATTCATAATATTTAAAATATTGTATGGAAAATCTTATTCATATTTATTTATTCATATATGCCCCGAGGGGCTTTTTGGGAAGGTTTTTACAAATTTTGGCAAATTCATTGTCTGTCAGTGATCTTAACTATTACCAGTTACACAGGTCACCGACAGAGCGGCTCTGCTCGACTTAAAAATGTCTCAGTATTTAACATAAAATCCAGGAAATCAGAGTAAACCTGGATCAAGACGATCAATCGGGATTTTATTAATATTATTACAGTTACTCTCAGTCGTAATAACTGATCAAATCATTTTTTTTTTTTGACTTGACCTGGATTTGATCCCATGATATTTGTAGTCATACGCCTTATCTTCTGAGCTATTACGATGATTTGTTTATTTATAAAATTATCCGAAAGTGCAGAATATGATTGTACTATTTTCATTAATTTTATTTCATTTTTAATAGCTCTTTAAACCATGATTCTTTATTTCTTATGTTTGTAGAGGAAATGTAAAATTTTAGACATTATAAGAGGGACACACCGCAAAACATATAATGTAACAACATCACTGATCACAGTTTAGTATTTGGTTAATTACAAATATTTAAACATAAATTAGTCCCCAAGTTAATATTTTGTTAATAAAAGGTATTTTAAAATTTCTACAGTGAATTTCAGTTTTAGAGCGCGTGTATTTAATCACAATGTCACCGTCTAGTCCATAATTTAATTTGCACATTAAACTGTAAACACGGTCTTTTTGTTTCTTACGAATTAGCACCTTTCTTCGAAACTTTGCACAATGATTGATGGCAAAATTGATGTGTGGTCGTAAAGTCTTCAAGTGTGGAATTCTCTTTGACCATAGATCGTTACTAAACTAACAGTCTGCGAATAACGAAAACCCGTAAAATGTTCACACCTTTCGATATTCAATGCACATTTTTAACCTTTAGAGAAAGGTGAAAATTTCTTTTTAAGCTTTTAGGTTCACATTTTATTAACAGCTAGGATATTTACCTAGGAATATAGCACGTGCATTATTGAAGGTATTCTTTGAAAGTGAAATGCATGAGTGCATCAAAAGCCTGCGTAGATGTCCTTAGATAAAATATATGCTTGTCCTATTTTGCCTGGACAAAGAATGGACATCACGTCAAAATGTTTTGACATGGCCAACACAATACATGTCATTTGTAATGTCGTCTAAGAAGAGACACGCAACCTGGAATATTAAATTACGCAATATTGTATTCAATGAATAAAAGGTCTAGTTTTGTATTTACAACACAAAGAAAACTGATTTAAATTGTCACATATGCAGAATGAACTATTTTTTTTTGCAAAAAAAATAAGAATATATACAAGCCACACAAAATCTGTAGTTATTTTATCCAAGACAGATTGAATATTAAATCCTTTTACAATCCCATTCAATTATTACTCGTATTGAACATTGTTACGTACAAAATATCCTCAACTATTTGAATAGTAGACCTATCAAATGTTATTTTTAGTATTTATTGCAAGAACTGGTCCAATTGGGTACGATTAAGTGCTTTGACGTATTATAGCTTTGCAACGATTTCCTTTACAGTATTGCTTTATTATTGTATTATTCTCTTTTAACTCTCTGATATAAATACAAAAAAATAATAATCATGTATAATTATCATATATCAAATATAATATTCATGGGACAAACTATAAAGTAGAATGCAAATATTTATGTTAAAAGATTGTTCTGTTAATATTTAATAATTCAAATAGAAAAATACATTTATCCTAGTAATAAAGCTAAAAATGTAATTCACCGCAGTGCTCTACAATTGTAAGCAAATAAAAACCGGTTAGATTAATGGGATTTTTTTTTAATTATCATTGTATCGGGTATGTAAAATTTAATAAATGTACTTGCAAAAATGATCTCGGTATTTTGAATGACAAAATTATTTTTTTCATTTGATCTAGATTCAGCTAGTCTTCAGATTTGGTTTCTTCAAAGTGAGCTACCTAACTCAAGAGTCAAATATCGACTGAACAAAACTGAACCGATAACCGAGTTAGGTAGATCACTTTGAAAAATCGACTCTATCAGAGAATTTGACTCAATTAATGGACGATGTGTTAAAGTGAATCTGTATTTCCAGTCAGAATATATTTTTTACTGGTGAAAGTATATTTTCAATGTAATATTATACTTTATTACTAAGTCTTATTAATATGACTGTATTGTTAAATCACCGTTGTAACTACCCCAATTTGTGTCCACTTGAATAAATTAAATATAATTTATCCCTACTTGCGAACATCATCGGATGTTTTCATACTATAGAGTACCAATGTCATCGATGGGTATAAATGAAAAATATTTATAATATTAATGAAATATTATTTGACGAGAGCAAAGTCCCGTATGGTCTCCAGTTGCATGGTTGTGAAGATGTGATGTTATGGAAAGACGATATGCGGGGGTTACGGTATATTTTTTATAGCATCCCTTGTAGAGCAGCAGCACCCCCCTGCATACATATATAACGGAGGATGTCCAAGGATATTCACCGAAACACATGGCTCTCCTCATCATCATCATCACCATCACTCTACCCCGATGAGCCAGACAGATGCTCTGACTTTCTTATACGCATATTATCCTAACTATTATTTAAACTACGCGCTTTAAAGCCAAACAATTTGATAGTAAACCACTGATTATTGTATTGAATTACACTATAGCCTTAATTAAAAGAAAATCCAGAAGCTAGATCAAATCTTGGCTCATGATTCTATACAGAATTTTGTAGTCAATGGACTTTGTAATAAACTTGGGTAAACAAAAGCCTATAAAGGCATTTACACAATAACAGCAGTTATACTTTATGGCTGATTTGTGAGAATAAACCATCAATTAAAATAGATTATTAATATTATTACCACTATGCCAATTTGAGATATTTATTTGCATATAAACGCTCGTAAAAGACAATAAAAAAAGTTATAACAACAATGAAAAGTAGGTTAATATATTTATAAAAATAAATAATACCTAGTATAATAAAGAAATGTAGGTGTAAAATTTATATAAAACAAATAAAGTAAGGTGTAGGAAGCAATCATTTAAATGTTGTAAACAAGCCCTGTAGGTGGCAGAATTGGTGGAAAAGAGTTTACCCAAGTATGCAAATTCGTTGATGATTTTTTCAAGATGATATATTTTTTTATTAAAAATACTTTACTACCGTACCGTAATTTAAGCATTTTCTAACCTAACCTAACCAAATCATATCCATTTTTATATTAATTATAATTATTGTATTATTATATGTGTGTATTCATATTGAACTGAATTCAAGATAATAATTTAAATTTGGTAATAAAATATACATTTTTATTGAAATCGAGGGGTTGAAACCACCTGACAAACAACTGGACCACATGTGGTGGTTTTTGGTCTCTATTCTAACAAGAATATTGTAAGCACGTGAATTCTTCTAACAAAACTCAGTCACTTTTCAACAAAATCCATTAAGACCGTCCAAATAGAAATATGCTTTAAATTGCTTCGGGGTCGCCTTTTTGACATCTAAATTAATATTCAAAAGTAAAGCGTGGTTGACTCTCGTAAAATATAAGATTAATCAAGTACCGTTTGGTTGATGGCACATAAGTTTCACTTGAACATCAATAATAATAATAATCATTACTTTAATACTAAAAAGCATTAAACCCCAATGCGTTTACGACAAGTTGTATTGATTAATTTGCTTAGAATCCATCAGTTACGCGACAATCGATTGTTACGCCTTTTAAAGTATCATCGTTCATACGTTCCTGTGAAACTTAACTACGGTCGTTAAATACACTAATAAAATAGCTAATATATTAGTAATTTAGAAATGCAAATTAAATATATGCATTAGCTTCCATTAGAAGATCGGCTTGAAATACCTTTACTGTAAGCAAAATTAATTTTTTAATATTTTGTATAAGGGAATCTACATTAAACAAAAATTGCAAGGCTGTGTAATATTATTCAATTATTTTGAAGCATTCAATTACATGTTAGTAGGTAAATCATTTTATAGAATAATATTACAGAAATATGAAGTATTATTTATTAATATAATTTCTATATATAGGATGCTCTTGCACTAACTGAAAATATTTTTGAGAGTTGTAAAATATGGCGATATATACGCGAAAGAAAACAATAAATATTAAAAACAAAAAATTATAATAATTTTGTCTTACTCAAATATTAATTGAGTATGTATTTGACAGACACAATACACATGCAACAGTTACTACTGAGTACTTCACAGAAACAGCTGATTCCAAGATGGTGGCCCAAATTGGATTCCAAAAGCACTTTTAATAGTTTTAATAAAAAAAATATTTTTTTCACATATTCCTGCATTACCCCTAAAATATTATCAGATAGTTTAAGTCCACCACAATACAATATAAATAAAATTTATAAGTCAAGTCAAATAAAATGGATTGAATATAGACTATTGATTTAGGATTTTTTTAATAGGTATTTATTTTTTTATTTACGCTCCGAAGAGCTTTTTTATTTTTAGAAAGGGTCTTTTTGAGAGGGTTTTTTATACACAACAACGTGATAATTAACTGTCTGTCGGTGATCTTAACTATTACTAGTTACACAGGTCACCGACAGAGCGGCTCTGCCCAACTTAATAATCGCCTCAGTATTTACCTTACAATCCAGGAAATCAGAGTAAACCTGGATCAAGACGATCGATCGGGATTTTATTAATATTATTCCCGATCTCCCAGTCGTAATAACCGATCAAATCAATTTAAAAATTCTTGACTTGAGTGGGATTCGAACCTATGACCACAGTATTAGTAGCCACGTGTCTTATCCCCTGAGCTATCACGCTGGTTATATGAAAGAAAACTATGAACTAATACCTAATTTTTACGATGCTTGTAGAGTTACTGTCAGAATCTTGAATCTATGCTATGAACGGCCTTGATTGGTTATCGCAACACTATAATTGATACACCAATAAACACAATTCACAGTTATTTGTAGCCTATATTTCTTCTTCCTAATAAAATAATTACGGACTTTCCGGGTAACATCTTATTATACAATGTCTACATGGAGTTCTCAGTATTAGTTTTACGTTGGGCATTAAAGTTACCTCGGCCTCGATTGTGCATGTTTTATTTGCTTATAACTATAATATTATAGACAGAGTATAGTTATTCTTATGAAAGACTCTCCATACAAACAATTACATGGTTTACGGTGTCCGTTGACATACATTGCTTAGCCGAGCTACATCAAAGACATGTCAGAGGTCTTGCTACTTTTTGTATTCACCGTCATATATGTCCAATAAAACTGTTGGCATTGTCTGCCTCAATACACAATGTTGCCGTTATGGAAATATTCTTTACACCATCTCGAGGTGATTCTTCCCAGCATCTCTTACATTATATTATGAACACATCATATTCTAAAATATCGTAGGTTGTCTTTGCTACAAAAAATCGATTATTTCGATTAAAGCATTTAACCTAGTTTTACTCCCAATGTCATTATTTATACGCAATAAGAATTTTAAAGAATGTAACCTTTATTGCATATATTAATCGTTTGTATTTGTCTTGCAAAATATAGAGCTTATATATGATGCTAAATATTATCGTAAATAATAAATATTAAAAAGGTAGACTTATTATATGGATTTAAAAAAAATCCATACTTTTTATTATTTAATATTAGGTACGTCTAATATCACATAAAATTTTATTCTCATGTTATTTATAGGTAAAAAGATTTATATATTCTATACACCTAAGACTAATTCATAAGATGTTTTGTATTATTTAGACAATGTAAAATTCTAATTAAATAAAGACATTTTAATATATTATCAAAATGAGCTTATTCCGGGAATTTATAATCTGCCTTCGTAAGAAATATATTTATAATAAAATAAACGAATCACAGTCAAATCTTCATAAGAGGATTAAAAAAAATCTACGTGATTTTAAATTATATCACGTATTTAATAAATACATTTATTGGGATTGATATTTATTAAAATCCTGATTGATTGTCTTGATACATAATAACTCTAATTTCTATGATTTTAAATTTCGTATATTCATTAAAAACTAAACCTAATGTAGTAATAAGCACGCATCATTTTTATAAAAATATATTGATTGGTTGTTGGGATTAATATTTATTAAAATCTTGATTGATCGTCTTGATCCACAATAACTCTGTTTTCCAGGATTGTAACAATTCGATTGTACATATATTATTTATCAAAACATAATTGTGAAAGACAGTTGAGTTATTACAGTCAGATCTGTAGAAGGTTCGTCATCGCAGGAGAAAGTTAGAAATGTTCACAACTCTCAACGACCGCATTTAAGAATTTGATAAGCGGAAAAGAGGAAATATAAAGTTTTGTATAGAACAGTATTGAATAGTATCCCATTGCAAATTATGAATGCAATAGCGGTACCGTATATCACCTGGCTGTAATTATAAAAGCCCATCTCACATGTACTGCACAACTATTCTGATAGCCTTCTCAAGCATACAGGTGTCATACTGGACATGTATACTGTCTGATAAATACCGTTAATCATCCTATACTCAATATAATTCTAAAGATATTCTAATCCTTTTAAAATTATTCAAATTTGGTGTCCTTTACATTGTTCTGACATTAAATTGTCATTTATATTTTTAATTCTACCTATTTGGGTAGCTACAAACATTTCAGTTTTATTGAAATGTAGATTTAGTGACTACACTATTCAAGAACCATTTTCAAAAATGTATTATTTATATTAATTATTATTATCACTTCAAAATATCAAAGAGACACACACATGTATATAATAAAAGTTTGAGACTGGTGTTTCAAGTTATCGATATTAGATTTTCATATATTGATATTCATCCCTTCACTTGCGCTTTGAACCTTGATACACTTCCTGATTGAAATGGAAAAATATATTGATTGATATAGGACCTTCGTTTGATATACGATTGGCGTATGCTATGGAAGTTAAAAATATTGTCAATATGCAGAATCGCGTGTTATGCTATTGTCATTTGTTACTTATTACTTTCGGAGAAAATAAATTTGACAAATGCGATATAAAATTCCATAATCACCAACTCTTGATTGAACTTGGGTGAACTCTTTTCTACCTATTCTGCCACCTACAGGGCTTGTTTAGGAGCGACTTTATATAGAAATATATAAATTATTGCTTCCTACACTTAATTTTAATTTTATTTTATATACATTCATGTATAACACTATAATTTATTTTTATATACGTTTCATTTTTGTTTTAAACCCTTTTTTCTCCTTTTTGTGTTGTCTGTAGAAAAAGCTCTTATGAGTGTTTATATGCGAATAAATAAATTAAACAGTAGCATTTTCAAGTAAAGTTAAGAGAATAAATAATATTACATTTTAAAAACCTATTCCTTTAAAAATATAAAATACCGTTACGCCTTTTGTGACTATTGACGGGAGTTTCTTTATACGGGGTTGGCCAGGCCTTTAAGGGAGAATATAATAGAGGTGGTTTCCCAGGCCACCACACAGCAATGGGTTCCTTTTCCCTTGTGTTTGCAAAAAAACCTACGTGCTGTTAAGTGTTATGTCCAAATATCTAGAATTGATTTAGGATGTTTATCGATGTTTTACTGTACTAAGTAATAGAATAGAGTAAGTACTGTGAATGTTTTATATCGAATAGTGGAAATGTTGCATGTTATTGGTCATCGACCCTGATTGTTCTCATCATAATTAAAAGTGCACGCATGCAAAAAGTGCGAGGCATTGTTGGTGATGATGAAGAAGAGCAAACAGTCGAGCAATATTATCTAGGAAGTGTTCACACGTGAGAAAATACCTGTCCATTGTCCGAAGGAAGATCGAGTTTCCCCATTCATGCGGATATTGTGTGTTGTCATTGCTTTTTGTGTACACTTTTATTGGAAAGCTCACCTCCGCTTTCATAACGTTGCTTTGCAAAAACACTGCCCATACACCACCAAGTCATGTTATAAATGTGCACATTTACTCCTAATTAATATAAAAATTAAATATTGCATTAATAATATCAAATATTTATCGAGAGATCTCGAGATGAAACGGTACATGACTGTCATACACAATGTTGGCTAGCAAATATTTACACTTTGCGATTGCCATTTGATTACAACGATTGTTATGATGTCGATGAACTGAGTCTTCTGAGATCATAAATCCTTTCAATGATACATCACTTTAAAATAAACATAGGAATAACTATATATCACGATATTAAAATTTGGAGAAAAACTACACTAAAGGATTGGAAAGGAAGGATTGATAGAACAATACATCTTTGGAAATAGACTTAGGTGTACAGAGTGTTTACATCTTTTTACCTATAACTAACATGAGAATGTTTTATTTAAATTTGACATGAGTAATAGTATTTAATTATAGAAAGAATGGGAAAAAAATAAAAACCCATTTACAAATTTGAAGATTAATAAATAATAACAACGATAAAAGCAATATTAACAAAACAGTTACAAAATATAATGCTTAAAAACTAAATAACAATTTGTTTGGGTAAAACCAAATTTGAGTTGATGTATGTATATTGCAGCGCATATAATAACTATTAATACTCGTATTAAAATATTTAAATACTCTGTATATATACTATATGCTTAGTTATTAAGATATATTGTATTATAAATTCGTGTGATTTTCTGTTTTAATAAAAAAAATCAACTCATTTTCTTTAAAAAAATGTATCAAATGCTTTCAATGTGTAATTAATCAAAAATAATTTAACTAATTTTAAATTGTTGATAGTGTTGGTTTCTTGTTGGAATTCCATAATTTAAAAAAATATGGTTGTAATTTTTACAATAATTAATAATATATTATTGTAGAAATTGCAAATATTTCTTTATATTAATAATTTTAGTTAATTTTATGCCTTCTTAAAATCCCACTTGTAAAAGGTGTAAATAAATTTTTCTGTCTTATGGAGTTCCATGAGGAATTTAATTTACTAAAAAATATGAATTCAGCATCAAGATATAATATTTTTGATTTATTTAAATACCGTGATCATATCAAATATTCGTTTCGTTACGTTACGAAAATGGATCACTTTCCTGAATTAATAAAATATTAGTGTAAATCCCATAAGTACCGATATTTTTAGAATGTTAAATTATTTTTTTTGTATACATATTTATAAATTATAAGATATACACATATATAATTGTAGGAGAAAATTGTCTGTCTAACTAATAAGTAAAATTAAAAAGTTTGTCAAATCTTTCAGACATTTATATACCTTTAAAGCCCAGCACTTAAAAGCTGGTTTAGACATTAAAATTATAAATATTTTAAACATTCATATAATCATGGTGTGAAAGCCCTTCATATATTATGTTGGTTCCACTTTCATCCTTAGAAAGTCCCGAGGTCATCACAGAGGGAAAGCCGTCAAATTTGCGTAGTATTATAAAATATCATAATATGTGCCTGGGTAATTTGAGATATTCATAAGCCAAACATATATTTGCAGGACAGTATTGTTAGTTAATACGGTATTTGTATACAAGTTATATGCACTGTAAATTATCAACCCACAATACAAACAACAATGGACGGATCATTACGCGTATTTGCCGACCGCACGTTGCTAACTAATTATCATATATTATCTTTTATAATTAAATACTGACACCTCAGCATACACTCTTTGACAAAGGCGACATGGCCTTTATATTCTCTCAATATATCTAATTATTACTGCCGACTTGGACATTTCGTGACTGACGATACTTTCATGATTGATTCATACTTAATCGAACCCAAAGTCACGATCACAATAATAAAGAAAGATTTTCTGCGATTCTGTGTGAAAATACCATTTAAAATATATAAACATCACCAGTTTGATAATGAACTACAATTTTCCTCCATTATTCATTATAAAATCATCGCATCATAAGTAAAGGTATGGTCTATTTGTACACACACCATCTACACACTCTTATTACACTATTGTATTAGATACGACCCTTATATGATTACTAGAACCATCTGATAGTAAAATGAGAGTAACTGTTATATTTATACGAATAGGAGCAATGTAAGAGGCAAGCTACTGTCATGTGCGAGTAGCTGTCAATTGGCAGGCGAGTAACTAATTTCCTCGGCCAAATACTTGCTAATTGGCACTAACATGAGTCTTATTTTATATAAAAGCCTAATTTAATAAAATATTTACATACTTTATCAGTGACATTACACATTATAATAATATCATGAAACTACAATTTATAAATTAGTTTTGTTTATAAGTGGAAGCTTGGGTTGGATTGTTCACGACGATAAGACTGCCAGACAACTGGATTTATAAATATCAATATGGCGGCCCAAATAGACGAGTGTTGCCTCTTTCTTGATCCGTCATCTTGATATTTATGATCCACTTGTCCAGCCTTCTAATATCGGTGGTATCGGTTGGATGCATACAAGTATATATATTTATGAATTTAAAATTACAAATTTAAATTGATTGTGTTTATGTTAAGAATGTGGACATCCCAAATGGACAGATTCGTTAGAATTGACTCAGGCTGGAAAAAGACGAGACGCATGGTGATAAATTTAGTTCTACAAATAAAGTGTGGGGTGACTATTTTTGGTTATTCTCCACTCTCTTATTCTGGAACTAACTAACAAAACTGTTCCACTGTCAAGGTTACCTTCAAGTAATGGCCCTCCTGACCAACCAAATAAATATAATACCAAAAACAATTCTAATTAATATAAATATAATACACAATTCAGACAACTAAGAACAGAAAGACTAAGCATCTGTAATGGTTCGAAAATCTTTTTATTTAACAATCAATTCAAGGTTTTGAATTCCGTTATATAGAATATGGAGGAATATATTTTTGAATAGTGATTTTTAGGGTTTATTTATAATATATTTATATTTATGTACTTCCCGAGAGGCTTTTTTGAGATGGTCATTTTGAGAGGGTTTTTTAGACACACCACCGTTGTATTACACAAGTCACCGACTCAATATTTGGCTCAGTATTTACCTTACAATCAAGGAATTCAGAGTAAACCTGAATCATGACGATCGAACGGGATGTTGTTAATATTATTCCCGATCTCCCAGTCGTAATAACCGATCAAATTAATTTAAAAATAATGACTTGAGCGGGGTTTGAATCCATAACCATAGTATTTGTAGCTACACGTCTTATACCCTGAGCTAATAAGCTCGCAATAATAATGGATAATACATGTAAATTACCAAATATATACTAAATATTATTTAAATTATACAGTACAATTATTTAATAGTTTTTATATAATATATGCAAAAGCACTCAAGCAAGCTCTATTGAAAAAAATGTATTTACGTATATTTGGTATTCCTTTTTGTATTGAGTCCACCATATGGACATAAATAGACTAAAGAAATCGACTCCCGTCATTGCCAACAAGTACAAAATTTAATAAATATTATTAAGCTTATATACTCGTACCTGTATTTCAGGATAAGGTTGAATTTGTCAGAATTTAAATCCTCCTTGGATACATAAATGTATTTATTTTGACTAATTTGTATGTGGGCTACTGAAGACACGGCTTTGAAACATAACGGCTATTTTCAAGGTGACTGAAGGGTAGGTCATCGACTTTCGTCATCCCCTGCATCAGAGAAACACATTTGGTCTGAAAACCATCCAAAATACACATACCCACTGTCTCAAATATATGAACAGGATACACTCCTGACCCCAGACATACCGTTTCAGACACAAAAAACCCACGCGACGACGACGGTCCTTTGGGGACTTTCGGCGGAAACGGCTAATTCCATCCAGGATTATGCAATTTTAAGGGTGAAATATTTTAGACTTTGAGACACGCTCGAGCATGAGGTTTTTGAAACACTTCCCCTACAAGTCAACACTCGAATAAATCTGAAAGTTACGCTGAAATCCGCGCTAAAGCTATCCACACACTGAGGAACAATCTTATATTTGAATCCATCAACAATGTTTAGTTACTAATTACACAATTATTGATAAAACAATACATCTTAGTAATTAGACTCAGGTGTATATAAATCTCTTAACCTAAGGCAAACAAGAAAATTTTCATTTTTATTTCACATAAGAGGTTAATTTATAAAAAGTATGGGGAAAAAATCTCATTTACAGATATGAGGATTGATAAATTTATAAACACACAAACGTTCTTGTGCGACATGAAGTTGAATTATCATTCGAACAAATGCGATAGTTTATTTTGGCAATCAATTATGAAAAAAATAGATATGCAAGTGTTAATATCTGAAATCAAACCTATTTCATATCAAACTAATTTACTTATAAAAAGGGTGAATTTAAAATACGTAGAATTTGATATAAAAGATAATGAATTTGGTATGAAAAGGATTTGATTTTAAATAAAATAGAATATATTTGGAATAAAAACATATCTATTTATAAACACGCATAAAATATTGATAATAACATTCCGCTTAATTGAAAACGTAATGTATTAATTTGTAGGTGTGACCTTTCACTATAAACTGTACATTAATATTGTTTAAATAAGGAACAATATGTATTAAATTTAAAATAAAGCAGTATTTCCGAAGAAATGACGGCATGAACTCGGTTTAGATCCATGCTAGTATTGGAGATGAGCGTCGCGACGCTGTCTGGCGTCGAGTAGTTCGTACTAGAACTATCTCACCCCTTTTACCATCCCTCTCTATCTTTACGCGTGTAAAGGAAAGAGACGTCCTTTCAACTTCTACAACTTTGCTTTCTCTTTCAATAAATTTGAAAAATGATGATACGCCTCGTGAACCACTTTTCGTCATACTTCAAGGTCTTGCATTTTAGCCAAGTTCTTTCACGCTTGCCCTAAAAACGACCAGATTCACTCAAAAACAAAATAGATGAACCTTAAATTATGAATTTTTTGATGGTGGCTTAAAAATATCGTGTTGTACAATATTTTTTTAAATTAATCCACGTATGAAACAGAGAGTGAAATGAGTCCTGCTTTATATCAAACATTATTAGTTAATATAAAATACGAATAACCCTTCTATATGCAGGTAAAATTTCATCAAACAAACAAATCACATTGCAGTTGTTAATGAAGAGTAAATTCACACCAAGTTTTCCAGCATTATGAACGTATCAATTTAGTGTGTAAGTAAATTTCAAAGCAACAATTAAAACAAGCCGTTTCGCAAATTAACGAGCCGGTCGCGATTTTTTCCCCGTAACTTTTAGGGGTGGTTTTTCTTCTGCGGATTGTGTCAGGGGTGGGTTTCTCAAGGGGGTGTAGAGTAACGACCCCGTAACTAAGAGCCGCCGGAGAATAAGTGTTTTCACTTTTAATTAACCTCACTTAGGCCACGTCGTGCGATAGATTTTTATACCACCTCAAGGAATTTTAATAATATTTTACTAACAACCCCTACAAATCATTAATGAATTGATACAAAAATTATATCATCACCGGGCAAATAAATTTTAAAATGCCTATCTACGAGGGATAATTTTGTTGGTCACGGGTTTTTTACTTATTGAGACATAAATTTGAGTTGTTTGATATTTAAAAAATCATATGTAACTTGTTGATAGTGTTGACTTCTTGGTGGAATTCCATAATTTAAAGAAATATATTATTTGTAAGTTATGTTGTGTCTGAAGGTGACTAAAAGTTAATAGTCGAAAGTACTCTTATAAAATTATTGTGGAAATTACAAATAACATATTTCTTTAATATGTAACTATTGTCGTGCAAGATATAATGAAGCAAAACTATAAAAATTAACTTAAAATAAAAATGGTTATTTATGGAAATTTATTATAGGTGTTTTTTTGATTATATAATTTAATATTCATAAAATCGTTCAGGACCGAAGCTTAATATAATTCAAGGGTGCTTATTTTGAATGATTTGATGTTTACCTACAAATCCTCAGATTCAGAGGATCGTTAAATTATCAGAATGAAGATTTCGTAATCTTCAATCAATTTTACAGTATTATTATTGAACAAATTCGAGGACTCCAAAATGTTGCGTATATTTCATCTTGACGAGATTTCCTTTATAATCTTGTTGGAGGCTGTGTCTGATCTAATTTGAATGTCCGTTGAAATTCTCGGATGGGCCAAAATATTAAATTATGTTTTCAGTGTTGAGTGTCGTTAATCGGTTGAAATTTGACATCGAGTACCTATTACAATGAATTTTTTTGTCAAAATCAGAGTCATGTCCTAAAGACGGCGATGCGAAAAACTCGCGATGGGGTGTCATGGATGGATAATGGGGGTGTGGGAAATTCTTGAATGAAAAACCGCCCCCCGTCCGGAACACCCCGTCGCCTTGGCCCAGACGCGGGAATAATTAATGCGAATAAAGAGTCGAGACGACGGGAGCAAGCGAGAAGGATATGAAAATGGGAAATGCAAGAAAAAGAAAGATACACCAATAAAGACGGTGGAGTTTTTCCCGCGCGAATTAATTCCATCGCGGCGTAAATTTCGCACGTGACAATTCAAACAGGTGATTTTTAATAATAAACCAAAATCGATACTAACACAATCAGATCAGACTTGAAAAATATGTAAAATATTCAAATTGTTTTTTTTTTAATTATTATTAATTATATGTATCATTCTTCTAGGGGATGAAAGGAGCCTTGCTGTGTGTTGGTATTGGCGCATGCAAATGTGTGTGTGTAGTTCGGACACGTCTTGTATGGGAAAACAGTATAAACATATGGTGGGACGTTTCGCACACTCAATATTCGCAGCGTGTTAGAGCGAGACGGAAGCACACGTCCAGGTCATACGTGTGTCCGCACCCATACATGCATACACTATACAGCCTCACCGGCACACACATGCGCCTCTGAGATGAGTCTGCGGACTTAGCGCCCCTAGCATTCTCAAACTTTGCACCAATAAAAATAATTTATTAAATTATCAGCATACACAATTTCTAAAATATGATTTTTCAACAGCCTTACTAAATATAAAATAATTAAAATCGACAAAAATGTAATAATTTATTTTAGTGAGAGTTGAAATAACACTGCATGGTACCTTAACTGTTAATTTAAATTAAACTACCCATAAGACTCCGTGATGTATTGACCTTTTTAGTAAATTTCCGATTATCGAATGTCAATTAATTTACTTACCATGAAAAAAATTAAAATAAAATACTTAAATAAATAAATAATGCATTATTTGGATCAAGACAAAGACGAATTTGTCCTTTAGTTAATTATCGATAGTCGATAGTCGTGTAAACCCGTATTGTTGCACTCTTATCTCCTATTTGATAAATACATAAATGTGTCAATACATTTTTAGTGACCCCTGCGACTGGTTATAACAATACTTTGGCTATTAAAACGCAATAGTATTTTAAACATCTATAAGAAATACATTTACCCATTTTACTGTGAAAAATAACGATATTACGAGAGGTGTTTACAGTATATTATTTGCCAGTAACTGATGTTTTTGACTACTTGAACCTCCCACGCATTTGGCCACTCATGCGATATCTTATGTTTATATCTATGGCGTAAGGTATATTGCCTTCATAATATGTAACAATACTTTTCATTGCATGTTTCAAACTATGTCATGCTCGTAATATTTCAGAGTAAAATGGGTAAATGCATTGTTAGTACATGACATATGGAGTCAAACATAGAATCAAATAAATCTAGGCTCAGTTTTCACTGGTGAGTACTTTAAGATTTTTAGAATATTATTGGGTTTTAATCGCCTAAGTATTGTCAAAACCACTGGGAAACGTGTTGAGTGAGAGAGAGAAACACGGGCTACACGACTTCATTATATGCAATGCGATATCTTATGTTTATATCTATGGTCATGTTACATATCATCATCATCATCGTAAGCACTCCAGTTCAACGATGAAGCAAGGCTTCCCGCACCAGCATCTTCCGCTTATTTCTATTGGAATCCTCCAGTTATTAATTCCTAAACTACCTTATAAAACTCGTCCGCCCATCTTATCTTAGGTCTAACCTGTTTTACCCACAGGCTTGCTGGAATTTTCCGATACTATCCCTCGTGCTCTTTCCACGTGTTCGGCCCAACCAAATGTTAAAGCCCTAATAAACTGCACTACGTTCACGCTCTTCATCTCATCGTTTCGTCTAATTCTAAATAGTCCCCGTGCCTACTGAACAGGACTCAAGATCCTCCTAAGAATCTTCCGCTCGAACCTAAGTATCATATATTCCTCAGTCTTGGTAATAACCCATGTTTCTGCACCGTAGGTTGGTACTGGCCTTATTAGTATCACAAATATCTTGCCTAAAAAATAATGAAATCGATCTTTTGATTCGTTTTTACAGATATAATTTTCACGCACTTGCGTGTAGGTGTGTAGTAGTGTGTTGTTTATTTTTATTATATCGTGTATGAGTGGGGTCATCCCGCCACACATGTTGAGAAGCTGCGGGCGTCCGGACGTTCGGACCGACGGCGGAGGTGGCCGAAGATGACCGAGCGTCGCGTCGGCGGTACAGAGAGAGAGCTCGCCCCGCCCGCCGCGACCACACCAGTAGCCGCAGGACAGCGGCCGAGGTAACACGTGTAGTACTGCGAGACTCCATACACGTGAACACGACACACTGTGACACACGACAAGAGCGTCGCGACGCTATTTACAAACATGTGACATGTCAGCGTCGCGCATACCGGCGCCGCTAAGCCTCCTTCTATTGACTATTAACCGGTGAATTATAACATTATTGAAATTGTTGCAATTATATGGACTATGGCAAGTGCATTTCGGATGCACTGATTACCATTTGACGGTGGCTCAAAATCAAGGTGACAAGATGAGAATCAAAATGCCCGCGGTTCGGATCGCGCAAGGTATGTGTCATTTTAAAACTCTTATTAAAAAAAAATCAACTAAAACTTTGCCGGTAAGATGTTAAGTTCACAATGCATTTATACGCATTGAAAGATTTCTTTACACTTTTGCAAAAAAATTTTGTTGATAAAATTGAGATGATACTGAAAATGATAAGAATTCGTTATCGATAGGAAGACAAGTTCAAAAGACGCATACATGATTGATTATATTTTGTATGTAAATAAACCAACTATAAAATTATCATACGCTTAAGAAAATGCCGTTGGGAATTAATCCGCGTTACATCCATAAATCAGTCGGTTGTTGTAAAATTTGACATAATTCACATTTACAACAAGCCAATATATATAATAGAAAATAACCAGTTTTATTTGCCAGCTTAGACAATAATGTGACCATAAAAGCTCACCATGTGAAATACTGCACCTCTTCATAATTCGACAGACGTGGGTTGATATACTACTTATAATAAAATTGAATTAATACTCTGTTAAAAGTTATTTATTAGTTGCCGAAGAAACGGTACAGTTAAGAAGACGAACGTCTTACCAGAAAAAATATTTTGACCTATTTTAATTATAAGTATTGCATTTATGCACAGTAAGAATTGTTCATTAATTTGTTATCATTTATGCAAATCAACCCAATTTTTCAATTTTTTGTGAATATTTTATTTAAAAAATCATATCATATTTATAAACATATATGATAATAAAAATTAATTACACCATTAGACTTGTACAAGTGATATTTGCACGTTCAAGTCGCCGTATGTGGGCGGACTTTTATGAATAGAATGAAATTTGGTCAAGTGAATATTTCCCACGTTTAGTTTTATTCGTTTAAAATCATCTGCGTTTCTAAAACTTTACATAAAAAAATTAAAGAATTGCACATTTTTTATGTTGCGATTTTTTCATATATAAAAATGTGATCTTGACATCATTCCCTCTGCTTTTTTATATCGAATTTATTTTTTGGGAGATCTTGATGATTTTATCATATTTATAAATTAAAATATGCATTATACATGTGCCATTTGTAAAAAAAATAAAATTATAATTTTTACTGTAATAAACTTTTTTTTTAAAAACTGTACAAGATAAGAGTTAACTTCTAAAAAATTTATACAGAATGTACTCTCCATTGATTAGAACATTTTAAGAGTCGGGTAAAAATACCTATATATAAAAATACGAATAAAGAACTAATAACACAAATAATGAAAATAAGATATTAGATCATTTAGAATCAGTAAAAAATTTATATGTATTTTCGCATATGAAAAATATATTATTACTTAAAGGTGACGTAAACTATCAAATGGGTAAATTAATTTGTCATTAAAAAATCAAAGGTAAAAAAATAAAAATTGCAATGTTCTACTCCGTGCTAAAATATTTTCACTGATTTGATTTTATTTGGGTATTTTGTATGATAGTATTTTATTGTTGGTATTGAAATGTTATATTGTCATATATTTCAACTCTGCTCGTATATTTCTTCTACAAGTCCACATTGCCGTAACGCAACGGCTGAATTCATCATCTCACTATGCTTGATTGAGTGTAATTCTCATAGGAATCAGTAATATTTCAGTATGATCACATTTTGGGATACACTGAGCCAGATTAATGATGCTATAGCAGTTGAATAAAAAGATCCATAAGGTGTGACCAAGAGCTAGACGCACATTAATCTTGATGAAGTCGCTGTCACTGACTCGCAACTCTTCGAATCGCACAATCTGAAAGTAAAAGTTCAATTTTTAAGCACATGAGAACGTCATCATCCAAATATTATTTTTTTTCTGAAATAAATGGTTACTGACCGCCTAAGTATGAAAAGCAGGGATCTTCACTTACTGAGACAAAAGCTTGGACATTGCATCTCTCCCTGGTTCGTTAGTGACGACGAGCAGTGGTGGAGATTTCATTTTATTTTAAATTAGCTTAATAATAAAATTAAAAAAAACTCCTTTAATATCACAAAAAGAATATTGCATTTATTATTTATAGATTTAATTACATTACCCAACTTTAAAAAAAATGACTTTATTGTACTTGTTTGATGATAATGGCAATTTATGCATCTTCAGTGTTTAAAGTTCCCAGGCAAATATATTGTCATATAAGTAGATATATTATTCATTTTTTCAAATTAATATTAGAAGTTATCAAGAATGTCTACTTTTTTAGTCTCAATATTTTTAATAAAACATTTGCTTTTATTCATGCTTATTGATTTACAAGATAAATCTTTCGACTTCCACATATAAAACAGGTAAAATAAAATAAAATATTATTATAAAAAAATGCTGATAATGTTGACATCTTGGTGGAATTCCAAATATTTAAGAAATATGTTATTTATTCAGTTCGTTATTCAGTGACTGAAAATGACTCCGTAATAAAATTACTGTGAAAATTACAAATAACATATTTCTTAATAAAAAATAATACACCCCTTTACGCGTGGTACCTAAACAATATTTAAGATATATTAACCTATATTCTTGAAACCCTCTAGACCCATTAATTTTTTTAAAATTATTATTATTAAGAGAAAACAGTCGTCTGGAATACCAGAGGACCTACATCTCTGATGGAGCTTAAATAATAATAAATGCGATTATTCCCTATTCTATAAGTCTATCTTTTGTATTGGTTGTAATTCCCAATTTTTACTATGATTTTGTCTAGGAGGGATATTGTTCATGGTTGTCAATCAAATTGTAATCTATTCGCGGTTTACGAATTGATCGTTCACGCGTCGTCCTTTGGTCATCGTGGATGTTAGTAGGAGGGTAGCTCGGGGGTGAATATAGTATAGGGTATTCAAAAGAGACGTATGAATAGTGTCGGTCAATATTATCATGAAGCTCTTGGCTGTTCTAAATGGGCTATTCAAAGTGTTGCACCCACCCTGTTGCCAGACACGCGACACCCTCTGTCCTTCTTCATCCCCCATACTGAAGAACGAGACTTGGTATGGAACTCCTGACTCTTTTATACATTTGTTGACCGGAGTGGCTCACTACTTTGAAATTGGCTCCGTTTCCCTCATTCGAATGAGAAGTTGTTCTAGGTAACTTTGCACTGAAATAATTATTAAGTCGAATTTTTTTGTATAAAAAAAACACCCTCAAAATATCACTGGTTTTACAATGAACTATATTCAAATTGAACATTAAATAACCAATATCCTGTAAATAATAAAATATTGGCAGATGTTAATCTTTGATAAAAAGTGGTCTGTCTATTATTGTTTGTTACCTTACTTAACCCTCTATTAAGAGTATAACCCTATCTGTAACAAGGATAGGTCCTTGTCTAATCCCTTATCTTATTTTTTACTGGCTATCCCATTTGGAGGTACACGTGTCTGATCCACGTGTCTCTACTGTTTTGATCACCGCTTTAAAAGTTAGACCTTACCTTTGAAATATAATATTTTTTTAATTATATTGCTCAAGTATGGTGAACATCTCACCAGTTGAATAATAGTTTAATTTTCATAAATATAATAATAGAATCCCATTATCCATGGATTCTAAAAATTAGATTCGCTCGATAATATTATTCAATTAATTTTGTATAAAATAAATATTATTTGCATATATGCATTTATATAGAATGATTGTTGTAAGACTCAGATTTTTTTTAAACTCAGTAAATAAGTAGCAAATTTGCAAAATTGCAATAATTAAGGACACATTGATGAGTTTGTGTGGCTTTTGAAAGTTGATAATATTATATTATACAATTATAAATGGACTTTTTTGGTATATTCTTGAAAAATATCTCTATACCCAAGGCACAAATATTTATCATTAACTCAACTTTGAAAAAAAAAATGTCCACAACCAATCGGCTATTTTCGAATCTTCGGGTATTTCAGTAATGCATTATTTTTAACCTACTCATCATGAAGGGTTGTATCAGATTTGCGCTCATGCAGAGGTTGTATTTTTATATAATAATTGAAAAATAAAATTAAGCGCCAAACTTTTGTTTTAATAAATATAACTGTCGAACCTTGGAGTATCGAAGTGTAGTGTATTTTGAACCCCTGTTTTATTATAAGCAAAAAGTGTACGGCTTTGTGGCACGAGTCTCTCTCTCTTTCTCACTCTCTTTGTCATATTCACCAACACTTTTGAAACATATCGTTGGGTACCCAGTAAACTTAATGACATGTCTCGAATTTTGTATGTAAATTTATGTATTGTGGCACGGTGTATGTATATATATATATATATGTATGTGCCCGCATTGGAGACCATTATGTACCGCTTGTCCTCCATTTACACAAACACGTACAGTATCGAGTGACAGGGTATATCAACCTCATTTTTAATTATTAAAACAATAAACAAGACTAACAAACCTTTTTTTTGTATTTTTTAAAGCAAACAAAAAAAACACGCGCAATGGCAAACTAACACAGCAATCGGCTTTAATATGTTATTATATTTATATTTTTACAATGTGACTAATCCAGACCGTTGGTATATTTGACAAATTAATCGACTGTATAAAAAAAAGTCAATTCTTTAGGGTAAAAACATACCAAACAACAAAAAAGATGTGTATTACTTTAAAAATAACAGACTATTAAAATACACGTATTTATTATACAAGACGTGTCTATAAATTTATTAGTCGATACATTTTATCATCGATTATCTAATATAAATAAATAAATATCCCTTTAAAAGGAGCTGGTCAGGATACTGTGGCCTTTACGGTATAATATAGTAGATATGGTTTCCCAGGTTACCATACAGCATAGTGCGGAACCACCGAAATAGTAGGCCTGACAACTGATCGGAATGGAGTACGGAACAGTGATTTTGACAGAGGCTACACCAATCAGACGCGGTTAGTTTCTCTTCTCGACCAATCATCTCACTCAGATCTACGACAATGTCCGCCATCTTGATATTTATACATCAAGTTGTGAGGCTTTTATATCGGTGGTTCCGCATAGAGTCGGTACGCTAGATCTACCAAGTGAGAGTCTTCATTCACGAAGCCGTTACACTAACCACTGGGCCACAAGGCGGCTCAAAAAAAAATTAAGCTTTGTAATGAATTATTCGGTAATTAATCTTTTAAAATAGAAGTTATTTAAAAAATATAATATAAATAAAATATAATAGTATAAATATAAATAAAAATTAACATAGAATAAAAAATGAAATACCGTGACGCCTTCCCTATTGGCGGGAGTCCCTTTTATAATGGGTTGGCCAGGCCACCTTGGCCTTTACGGGAGAATATAGTAGAGATGGTTTCCCAGGTCACCACACAGCTGTGGGTACTTAAGATCTAGTAGATCTACCAAGTGACTCCGGTGCCGGGACTCGAACCCGGGAGTCTTCACTCACGAATCCGTTACACTAACCACTGGGCCACAAGGCGGCTCTATTACTCAATTATCATTTCATAGAATTCCAATAAATATTGCATTATACCGATACGATACCGAGGCAACACTAATTATCTCACTCAGACTCGTCTACTTAGTCCGCCATCTTGATATGTATACATCCAGTGTGTAATGTAGTTTTCTGAAAAGTTGATAGTTTCTTAAATAATCTCGGATTCAATTATATGAAATGTCTTAAACCATTTTTTTTTAATTTATGAAGTATTGAGAGCATCTGCATTGTGTTATGATTAGTTGTTTTGGGTGACCTGTATGTTTAAGGTAAGGTGTCGTTCACCATTGGTCGATGTAGATCTCGTCTCACGGCTCATTGGTCGCCAACACAATCGCCATTGTTACATACACGCACTAACCAATACATCCATTCACTTCACCTTCGTCACTTTGTATTATACGAATACTAAAAATAATAAATTGTTATTCATCATACTGTATTCTCAGATTATTATATATTTTTTTCAAAATTAATACACCTATTTTTTATAATTAAATGTAGATATTTTCTTAGCTCATTGACACCACATCGGATATTATAAAGAAAAAACTATTATTTGATCGACGAATTGCGAGATTTTTTTTTATTTACCTCGGGGGTAAATTAATGACTTAGCATTCTCGTCAAGAATTTAATACTCGTTCTATATTAATTCTGATTTCCTGGATTGTAAAGTGTATACTCAATTAATTGATTATTCGATGGTTTATGCCACAGGGAAACAAACTATAAGTATAATATTTTTTTATTAATTTATTTATATTTATTTACGCCCCAAGGAGATTTTTTGGTCGAAAAATTGTTTTTAATAGACTAAAATATTTAATTATAATATCTTTATATTAATAAAAATATATGTTTCATTAGTGAATCTTCTCCAGCATGAATTGTGTGTATTTTATAAAATTTCTTTCTCAATATTTATTTTTATTTATTTATAATTTTTGCATTTTTAGACACAAAAACGTGTTAATTGTCTTTCGGTGATCCTAACTATTTCTAGTTAGGTACACAGGTCACCGACTTAATAATCAGTATTTACCTTACAATCCAGGAAATCAGAGTACAAACCTGGATCAAGATGATCTATTGTGATTTTATTAATATTATTCCCGATCTCTCAGTCGCAATAACCGATCAAATATTTTTATTTATTTTTTATTTTATCCCTTGAGCTCTTACGCTATTTTTGTAGTACGTATAGTTTTTATGTTGTTCTCTATTTTAAATGGTTTTTCATATTTATCCCATCCCATATAAAAATTGTAAATATTCATTTTAAACATAGGTAAAAAGATTTATATATTCTATACACTTAAATTTGGCTCCTAAGATTTATTGCATATTCATATCTGATAAAGAAATTGTATGGAATTTCAATAACGCCAACAGGTTAAATTCATACCAAATACCAACATTATAATCCCCTCAGTATATTCTATAAATAATCACATATTGGTATTGAAAAAAAGGGTTAGGGTGACCGTTAGCCATGAATGTAATATATTTATATTTTAAATATATTGAAATGGGTAAGTGGTGAAAATGTTCGCACGACGACAGCGGTTAATTAGGGAAACTTTTTAAAGCGGGAGTCAGTAGCTTCACATTGTCCCATCGTTGGCAATTAAAAGTTGGATACCCTAATTGGAAAAAGGTTCCTCTCGCACCTATATTTATATACCTACCTGTCTGCACACTTCTAACCTTATTATTTATTACATTCTGTATGAGTATCAACCCCTTTCACCCCTGTTGACTAACAACGCTTTCCAAAAATCACACCTTTGAAAAAATATTCTAAAAATCAATTAATTGCGTAGGTGTCTACCCGCCTATATTATTGAACTCTTTTTTATTATTTAATATTTGCATACTCAGAGAGTTAATATGAGGCGTTGAGAATTAAAATTAGAAAAAAATCGTATAAAAGCAGTAAAAGCGTACATCTTCTTTGGAATCATAATTTTATAGCATAAAAATGAAGGGCACTTAAATAAATTTACAATATTTTGACAATCCAATATTACAACTCAGTTTTAAGATAATCTGTTAATAATATAAATATTTGAAAAAAAAACTGGACTTCTCTATCAGTTCTATTTTTATGGAATCAACTTTGGTATTTTTTAAATAATTATTTATATTTAATTAAATTTATGTTTTTGTGTAATAATGTTTTTGTGTAAGCTTTTTACATATAATATATAAATTACCTACAAATAAACAGACGGATTATTTATTTTTTTGAACAAAGTTTGAGATACAGAGGACTTATGAAAGAGTGAGCTAATTCATTCTAAATATTAAATTAATTTAAATTAGTCAATAAAAAACAAATGAATTATAAATAAACACTTTGAAGATTTAGTTTAGAATATATTAAAATAAAATATTGATTGTTTGTGGTTCTTATTGATATATATATATTGTATGTTTAATTTATAATAGGATTGTAATAATGATAAATCTAATTTGTGATGTATTTTCATCTAAAAGGGACCACCTGAAAGAACAAACAAACACGGGATTGAAGGTGTTATATTCAATTGTCAAAAAGTTAGATGGCCACACGTAAAACATGCGTTACGAGGGGTTTTAAAATTCAGCAGCGGTCAAACTTTTGTATTAGGCCAAAGGGGTGGTTCATCCTAGCGGGTGTGAGTTTAGGGGTTGCATCAGACCACTTTCAAAGTTACACTTGGACTACAAGGGATGAATCCCAAAACCATCGGAAGCGTTTATGATATGCCGCCACGACAAAACCAATCACGACCCTTCTTCCAACTTTCGATTGGAGCCAGATGGAAAAAACGATTTGCTTTTCCGAAACAATACTTGTTCAAGGAAGGGGCAAAAATAATTTCTCTGTGTATGTGTTTTATAAAAAGCCTTTTAATATATTCGCATTCATCGAACACATGTACGAGCAATGACCAAATAATCTCATTGACACCTCAATAAAAAAAACCACACATTTCCATTTAGTTTTTACGCGCGTGACGCATTCACAATATTTTTTGCTCAATTCACTTCTTATCAATGTTTATGTGGAAAATTTAAATGTTTTTGTACATTTTCGTAAGGTCAAGAATTACAAAATTATTAATTTTTTTTTCACCGCTTTGCGACACTCTTCGGCAAAAAATGTATATTTTTCGTGACCCTTGAACGGTTGGTTTATAAGTACATAAAAAACACGACCGATGTACACTTTTGGACGGAGAAAAGAGAGTCGGATAAAAAAGTCCGACCACATAAGTGATTATTTGACACTGATACTCACGAACAATTGACAACGTGGACAAAGTTCGTCACAAAGAAAAATCATTATTCTCTCATGTCGTCTTTACAAGCATAATCAATAATCTTCAAGAAAAACGTGTAAATTTGAATGATCATTTTGCGATATTATCAAATTATTTATTATTTCGTATGTATAAGAAGGATTTATTTAATTAGTTATAATCAAACCTAGTCCAAATGGGTGATTTGTCCAGCATTGATTTCCTTTATTATTTGATTATTGTATTATTTTATTTCAACTTTTGAAATATTATATTCATGGGACAAACTGTAAAGTTATAATATTGTATCTAATATAACAATATGTGTAATAAAAATATGCAAGCTTAGTGCTCTATAATTGTCAGCGATTGAAAATCGCTTTTTTACCCTCCTAGCCTAGGTTTGGTAATAACTTAAAAATATCACGATGAGACAAAATACATGAACTTGTATGTAAATTGATAGATGTCTAAAAATAAATATGAAGACATATTTAAATACCAATTAGATTGGATGGAGTTCCATTTTCATTTAGATAATACAAATACCAGGACTTTCCGACAAGTCTTAGCTTGTTTTAATTTTTTTTTAATTGCCAGTATTATAAAAACCTCTAGGGAAGATGAGAAGACATATACTAATATGAAAAGCGGCTTAAAAGATAATTTAAAAAAATATCCTAATAACTAAATTTAAAGAATATTTTGGTTAAACCCACACTCTTGACTTAGGTGTCCTTATATTTTTATTACAAATACAGAAGGTCCGCCTTGTGGCCCAGTGGTTAGTGTAACGGATTCGTGAGTGAAGACTCCCGGGTTCGATTCACGGCACCGGAGTCACTTGGCAGATCTAGCTTAGCAAACTAGATCTTAAGTACTCATTGCTGTGTGGTGGCCTGGGAAACCATCTCTACTATATTCTCCCGTAAAGGCCTGCAACCCAACCCCTTATAAAGGGACTCCCGCCAATAGGGAAGGCGTCACGGAAAATTCCATCTCAACCATAACATTGTTATAAATTTATAACAGATTGAAGTGTGCAATCGAGAGTTAGATTAGTAGGAAATGTTATACAATTTAGAAATGTTAACTCCAGATGTTGCCTCTGAAGTTTGAGGGTTGAGAGTTGTCCCTCCGTGAAGATGATATTGAGAGATGGTGGATTGGTTATATATGTCCTTAGTTGTTCTCTCGTCGAACCTGAAGTTAGTTGACTGATCGAAGGTTTGATTTTCCCATGACCGGATGGATTCGATTGTTAGCGTTTCTCTGCTGCATAAATTCAGCTGGACTTTTGCCTAATGATCATGGCGACCACACGCGTTCCTTGGACGTCTTTATTTCAATACAATCGAATACAAAATTATATTCACTATAAAGATGACCGCACTATTATATCACAAATTTAAATACAATTATAAAATACCTCAGTCTTCGGCAGGTTAATTAGGCTTTTGTACGAGTGTCCAGGTGGCGGTGTATTTGTAAAACAGCTTTTATCTTCATTCGGCATGAATGAGTGTTTGAACATTCGCCGAAAGAGCCAATGCCGCTACCTTCTTTTATTTCTTCGTTCATTGCAAATTTTAATAAATAATAATTAATATTTCACATATCGACCGCTACAAGAATGATTATTTCAGCTATAATGATGAAATAGAAGGGCTTTTTACATTTTGACTGATTTGTATGAATTTAATCCATTGGGTATTTTATTACATTTAAGATTGATATTTTTTTATAAAAATCGAGCATGACAACGATATCTTAAGCTACAATGCTAGTATTTTTTTAAATTCATTATAAATAATATTTTAAGACACAAAAATAAATATGATGAAAATAATTTGACCGGCGTAATAATTCAGGGGATAAGACGCGTGGCTACAAATACTGTGGTCATGGGTTTAAAACCCGATCAATTATTTAAAAAAAATATACTATCGGTTATTACGACTAATATTATAAATCCATGTTTACTCTGATTTCCTGTATTGTAAGGTAAATACTGATTATTAAGTCGGTGACCTGTAACAGTTGAGATCACCGACAGACAATTCACACGTTGTTGTGTCTAAAAAAAACACTAACTAAAAACAATCTTAAACATTTTTTTTGTCTATAGTATGTATGAATATTATTACGGCTATCAATAAAATCCCAATCCACCAACTTGATCCAGGTTTACTCTGATTTACTGGACTAAAAAGATAAATACTGAGGCGATTATTAAGTCGGAAAGACTGTCGTCAGTAACTAGTGTAATAAGTAAAAGTTAAGATTACCGATAGATAATGAATTGTGTTAAAAAAAATGTGTAAGAACCTTAAACTCTAGATTGTGTCTTGTGTTTTTTTTATTGTAAATTTTATTTTTCGTATACTTTTTATTATAATAATAATTGCAAGTATGCTTAACTTACTCGTAATGATCTGAATGGCATCCACCACAGTTATTCGCAATTCAAATGCATTATTCATTATAATTACACAGTCAATTGGGTCTTGATGTCAGCTGTGTCCAGTTGATATAAAAATACGACGGTGGTAATGGCGATTCGATCGGAAAGAATTAACATATCGTGTGGAAAGAGGGAAGAATTGTATTAACATGTCTCTTGTCCGGTGTATCTCGCTAATGGCTCCAATAAACATCGGTTTTGTCAGCGACTCTTGACAGAAAGTCGATGGATGGGTCGCCGCTGAGGAAGTTCATGTCAATCCAAGCTCTTCGTTAACCACCGGATTTAAGATAATAAAAAAAAATATGGAGACTTTTGGTGGACGGTCGATTGATTTTTATCGTAGCGGACACAGCAATGTAAATATGGCATTCTCTTCAATACATTCACAATGAACAGATCCTTTTTGAAGGACTACTGTCATTCCTTTCACCCTTTTCACACGTTGGCCGTGTGTGCAAAAACCATGGGAAAGTTCGCATAGAGGATTCGCTCTGCCCACTCATTGTTGTTATGGTGTTTCGAATTGTTTATTTTTTTTCCAGACGCTTTGGTCAGATGCTATCGTCAAAGAAAGCGACGGACCGTAAGTGGCCGGTGTTATTTATTTATGCAATTTAATTATCAATATTTTTCTCTTGTGTGCGATTTGATCGTATCGAAGCCACAGTAAATCGCATGTGACAAAGGCGATGGGTTCATATATCAAAAATATGAAACGGCGTATGTGTCCATGGAGAGATATCAGATTTTGATCTTTTGTTATGAAGCAAACAAGTCCTTTCGTTTTCTTTCCTTTCAAACAAACGTCCGCACAACTCGACCATTGTCCGCACAGACTCCTTCGTCATCGTCCAACTTGTCCTGCCCATTGATGATATTAAATACTATGAAGAATCACCAATATCGTCGAAAGCATTTTAAATCAAAATTAAAAAAAAATAATACCAATAGAGTGTCCTAAGTTGCTTCGAATTAGACCAGGAGTATATTTAAAAAAAAACGATAAGCCGTTATGCTTTATTCAATGATAATAAAACCAAACATATTTCAAATTATTTAAAAAAAAAATTCTACATGATTTTTTTACTATACAATTTATTTATTGAATAATTTACATATATAATGTTTTGATACATTATGATTAGAAACAATATTACAAAGTTTATAGACTAAGTCTCTTACTTATTTTAATACGGAGTACAATCAATTGGTAATAAAAATAATTAATAAGTCATAACATAATTCATTTATTTATTAATTTATATATATATATATATATATATATATATATATATATATATATATATATATATATATATATATATATATATATATATATATATATATATATATATATATATATATATGATATATATATATATATCATCATCATGAGCACCAAGGAGGATTCAGTGATGAACCAAGGCTTCCCGCACCAGCATCTTCCACTGATTTTTATTGGAGGCTACGTTCCTCCAGTTATTAATTCCACCTTAGCCTAGGTCTACCCTGCCTTCTCTTACCCACAGACTTGCTGGATAGTATTTCCGATACTATCCCTCCTGCTCTTTAACCCAACCTAATGTTAAAGCCCTAATAAACTGCACTACGTTCACGCTCTTATACAATGATATATATACAAACTAATTAAATAATTCCACAGATTAGGTTATCTTCAGGCCGGTTTCTATCAAACAGTGAGCTCAAGTGACTATCTGATTTTTTGTGCAAACCAATTAAAGAATGACTCTAGTGTTACATGTGCTGATTTTTTTTGAGTCTGTATGATGAAATGTTTTACGAGTGAGTTAATCCATATAGAGTATGATTGATATTACACTAGGCATACTTTTTAGGTTGGTTGTCCACCCACAGTGTAGAGGTAGAGTACAGGTAGAGATAGTGAAGGTAGAACAGGCCGAGTGTCCATTGTATGAGGATAGAGCGACGACACTTTCTGGAGCGTGAGAAATGTCGCAGGTGGTACACATACATATTATTCAGTCTCTCTTCATACAAACACTTGATTGATATGAAGAAGTGTAAGCCTTAACGTGCATGCCTCGTCCATTCATCACCTCATATCTAAACCAAAGGATTCACTCGTTTCTAGTACACTACTAATGTCCGAAACTATTGCCAAAGCGACCTGATCCCCTCACCTGATCACCAATAAAACATTTCGCAATCACTTATAATTAATCTGTAAAAAAATACCAGTAATGTATTTAATATGACGGTTTGAACAACATACTGGTGTAAGCAACAATCTGGAAAAAACGAGAAAATTATATTTTTAATGTAACACCAACACTTCTTAACACACATAAGATATGGCATTGCATGTTGTGTGTATTGTTGCACTCTTCTCTCCTATTCGATAAAGGCATAAGTGTGTCTCCCTCACTCAAAACATTTCTAGTGGCCACTGAGAGTGGTTGTGACAATACTTCGGCGATTAAAACGCAATAATATTTTAATCATGTTAAATAAATAGTCTTTGGTAAAAACTGAGCCTGAATGTGTTTGAGTGTATATTTGAGTTCATATGACATGTAGTAACAATGCATTTTGAAATATAACTGAAGATATGAAGAGAGATGTTTACAGTATAATGTTTGCCAGGTAACTGATTTTTTTGGCCACTTGATCCACTTGAACTAAACACGCATTTATGCGATATCTTATGTTTATAATCTATGGCAAAGTGTTAAAAATCTTTACTACTTATTCTTGGTGAGGTTTACAAATCAGTCATTTATCAGAAGAGTATACTTTATTGATGGAATTCCATTATTTTATTTAAAAATTAAACTTCTACTTACATGACAATTTGTTAAATACCACCAAGATTCTAGTGATCTTCAGATTAGCAAGTCTATTAAAACGGGTCTGCCTGACGTATTATTAATCGCCTTAGTATTTACCTTACAATCCAGGAAATCAGAGTAAGCCTGGAATAAGACGATCTATCGGGATTTCATTAATATTATTCCCGATCTTCGTTATAACTGATCAGATCTTTTTTTTACTTGAACCTATGACTACAGTTTTTTTTGCCATGCACACTTTATCCCTTGAACTATTACGATGGTTAAATTATTATCGCGTAAAATATTATTGAAAAAAAAGCATTATACCTTAGATATCGTTGTCATTGTCGCTCGAATTGAAAAAAATATATTATCGGGTACCCTTGAAAGATTATTAAAATGTCAATCTTGTGATCAAATATCCAATGGGTTAAATTCATACAAAAATTAAAAAGCCCCACAATAATAAAATACATTGTCTGTGCTATTAATCTGGTTATTTGTAGAAGAAAAAATACTTCTGAAATAAGCGATCTTAATTCAACAAACATCGTTAGTACGCATTATTTTGCCCTTTGGATTGATTGGCGTTGTTTTTGATACTATCAATTATATTTGTTATAAAACATGTTAGGTTTACAGATGTAATTTTTTACCCATTCCACGTGGATCTAAATACAAATATTAACGGTTTAGTGTGTCTTCCCTCGTGTTGGTCAAATGTGAGTATGGGAGTGACCTTTGACTGCGGACATGAAGCAAAGCCGCTATAGCCAAGTCCCCACAATGGCTACTATGGAATACTATACAGTTTGTCTGAATATATATCATAGATCATTAGGGGAGCACAATTAAAAGGCAAACGCCGTGAGACTGTTCTCATGGGCCTCACTGCACTAATTGAAGCGTTACCCGACCATTGTCTTACTTCTTACTTCATGCCTTACTGTTACTGTGACTGTGACTGTGACTGCTCCTCTAAGACTATATGCCGTTTACTTTAACACCGAACTGATCACGACACAACTCACTTACATTATTCAAATTATCTTCACCATATCGAGTGTTGCCACAACTAATCAAATCGGTATTTATTTAGAAAAAAAACTACCCTACTGATGATTATTTATTATTATATAGTCTCAATTAGAGATTTTTCTCAATCAGAAGTATATAATATCGAGTGATAGACTGCCTTGGAATTATTTTTAGTTATATGCCGTTATTCTTCAACAATAAATAAGCTTTTGTGAGAGGGTTTTTTCATACAAAACAACTTGTTAATTTTCTGTCGGTGATCTCAGTATTTACATTACAATCCAGCGAATCAGAGTAAACCTGGATCAAGGCGATCGATTGCGATTTTATTAATATTATTCCCGATCTCACAGTCGTAATAACCGATCAAATCAATTTAAAAAAAATTACTTGACCCAGATTTGAACCCATGACCACAGTATTTGTAGTCACGCGTCTTGTCCACTGAATTGTTACGCTGGTCAAATTATTATCATCATATTTATTTTTGTGTCTTAAAATATTATTTATAATGAATTAAAAAAAATACTGGCATTGTAGCTTAAGATATCCTTGTCGTGCTAGATTTTTATAAAAAAATATCAATCTTAAATGTAATCAAATGCCCAATGGATTAAATTCATACAAATCAATGTAATCAATCAAATAAATAGTTCAAAAATATCAAATTGGTCTTCGTTATTTAAAATCATCCATCCCATTTTTGCCTATATCTATATCGAGAATGCAGATAAACTGAAGTTTAGTTTATTACTGTGTTGCTACATTTAGACTCGTCTGCCTGGTCCGCCATATTGATATTTATCATCCATTTGTCTGGTATTCAGCGCGCGGTAACGAGTATTGTCAAAAATTAAAGTTCGTTATAAATTTATTAAAATAATTACAATATTACATAAAAATTTCGCTGTGTACGGGTCAAAGGCTTATTTAGCCTGGATATTAAAATATTACATATGTAAAAATAAATGAAAAGAAAAAAACAATTTCATCCTTATAATTTAAAATTCTTATACCCAAAAATATGCCTGTTGTTTTGATACGATAACTTTATAGATTATTCATCTTATTATAAATGTTCATGATTTTTTTTAATATCGGCGTTAAAAGATCAACAATACGTGATCAATAAAATTATAGCAATCGATCAAAAGTCACGAGCCATCGACAATAATGGCACTCGGACGAAGGACTAAATTGTGTGTCCTGGACCACTGCTAACACAAATAGTCATCTTGATTTGCATATCGCGAATATGCATGACAAAGGGCAAAAAATACAATCGATATAATAAATATAATGTGTCGGACCCTCTGGTTTTTTCCCTGTTTCCGTGTGCGCACATGTCCCATATCCTATTTTTTCACCCTGTCCATCGAATATTGTATAATATTTTAACGTGCGGGGTTGTTATTATGCCTAATTTCGCACGCGTGATTTCACTACAAATATTACACATATTATCAAAGAGCGACTTATTATTAAAATCATAAATGAATAGTATTTGAATGGATTGTATATGGAGAGATCAATACAGTTAGTATCTTGGGTCGATCTTTCATCGAATATAATATAATAAATCCTATTCCCTCGCGTCCGTTGATGTTGATTTTGCGTCACTGGGTAAATATTGCCGGTTGGCAAATTTGTGCAATTGAATACAATTTAGGATGAATATTTTTATAAGGCAATTCGAGTGGAGTGTGTATTGTAGTAAATTTTATATTGTTTTGGAGAAGTCTCTGATTGAGGTATTATGTAATTATGGGCAGTTTTACGGGGTCCCGCCGAAGGCTGATGATAGTGCAGTTTTTTTTCACCCCAACCCCTATTCACCGTTAAAAAACCGTCGTTCGTAATATGGAAGAGACCAGAGGATGTGGACCCTTCCGGGGAGTTGTCCCCATCAGTACCTGTATCTCGTAGACCCCACGGTCCCCTGTCTATACCTGAGGGTGTGTGGATTTTTTAGACCCTTGGCATCCCCAAACAGCGAGTCGAGCCGCGATCTCAGTCGTGATCTGCGCTCTGACCGGATAAGATCGGACAATCTATTTTGGTCATTTTGATACATTTGCATACATATATATATATATATATATATATATGGTGAGCGAAGGGCGAATCGATACTTTTCTTCGCGAAAAGCGACCGAGACTCATGAGGATGGACGAGAACTATTTGAATATATGGACGTTGGAATTGTTGAAGAAAATACAACAAAACAACCTGATCATGGAAAACAACCAGAGATTGATGAAAACACTCTACGACTCTGGGATTTATATGAATAAAAAAGGTTTGTGAACTGATTTTTAGAATATCACTTTCGCTGAATGTGTGCATTTACGTGAATTACACACATACACAAGAGTGATATAGATATTGTATAATATTTTCGTTGTATCGACCAAATGTTCGTCTGTTGGTAATTTTTCTCAGATTGCAATCAGTCGGGGAGACAATGCCCTCTTCGTTCCTTTACTGGCAAATTATCATATAAATGAGTGTTTATACCGAGCAATGCCCAACGAGCTCTTATATCGAACCTTAATTTATCGAACTATCAATAGACATATTTGAAGATAGAAGGCAATATCCTGATAGTCCTCGATCTAAATTAATACTAATACGGAGGTATTAAAAATATAATAAATATTATATTTTACTCATAAAGTATATTTTCGTTAATTTTCATAAATGGGAAGAGATTTATTACGTGGCACAATAATAAGAAATGTTTTTACACAGTAAACCATAGATATTATGCGATATCACGTTTCTCTCGTAAGAAAATTTTACCATTGGTCAAACTCAAATATAACATAATAAAGGTTAAAAATATTAAATATTTTCAATAATTCATAACATGTATCTATAACATTGAATTTTTTAAATTGTGGTTTAACCTACACTAGAAAAATAGTTAAAGCACACAATACACAAGCAGGAGCTGATCCTATACATTATTAGTAATAATTTATTATAAATACACGCAATGCGATACATTTTTATATATATATATATTTCTTCTATGCGTGTGTTTGTCACTGAAATCCTCCTAAACGACTAATCAAATATTTTGTGTGTGTTCAAGAGGATTCGAGAATGGTTTAAATTCACAATTGGTTCAAGTTTAAGTTTTAATTTAATACAGTTTTTACATTTGACTTTACTCATACAGTATACACATACTCACAGGCTATCCATTAGTCGAAATCATTGATAAATGTACATGATATAATTTTCATCAAAATGGTCCAGATTGTTACAGCTTATTCAAAAAAGTTTGTAATTTTCGAATTAAAGGCATGTGTCCAGGACAACGTCTGTCGGGTTACCTAGAATAGATATATGAAATATATATACTACATAAATTTAAGTGAATGAACTAGAGAAAAAAGTAAGCTCGCATTTAATAAATGTATTATATTCTAATATTACTGAAGATATGCTTGTATAAAATATTATGCTCGTGGTTTCATGTTTCGTGCATAGTGGACGTGATACGCTCGTATGAATATGATATGTTTTCGTCCATTTAAATAATAATTGTCACTCTTATGGTCCATTCCTCAGTTAGAGTGTAGCGATATTGTATGAAAGAAGGCATCTGAAATATAGTTTGTTGATTTATAGTGGTTGTGGGGTTGCTGTAAAGGTTTTATTTGGCATAAGTGGACGGTCTCGAGTCTACTCCATAACCGTTACGAAGCGGACCCAGGATATCCGCCCCCAACCATACTACACTCGACCATCTAGCTAGAAAATTCAGTTTTCCCAGCATACAATATCTATATGTTTTATTTGGTCACAGTTGTAGTTTCTCCGGTGCATGGAACCGCTTTTATTTTAGAAAAACACCGCTGCAGATCGCCTCTTGCGAAATTGCTCTCGCCTGCCGTCTGAAGCCAAACAAAAACGACTATTCGCCGCCGCAATGATTTAAATGCTTTTCAGTCTAATATGCAGTTTATTTAGTTAACTGGGTTTAGTTGTGAGGAGATGGGCATTAATGCGATACACATTGGCGATAAAATGTGGTATAATAAAAGAGTTGCGATGGGTGGTTGGGTGGCGGATGTCCGGACCACTTTTATGGGCCTGCCGGTGACAAATAAGAGCCGGGGTCACGACGTTAACTGCCCCTCGAACTCTTAAGGGGTAGTATGAGGGATGAACAAACCACCCCCACACTCTCAGCCCTCTAGCTAATTGGTGCCGTTGATTGGGAAGCCGATTGCCTCATATCGGAAACTGCCGCTTTTATTGTGCACATTGGATAATTTGTGACATACTTGCCACCAAACTCATTCCTTTAATATCATTTATCTGAAAAAAAAAAAAAAAATGAAAAATCAATTCAAACATAACAAACATCTTCAAAAAACTATACACATATATTTTAATAGCTTTACTGAAGTACCCAATTTAAAGATAAGCCGTACGAAATATTATGTCTAGCAACGAAAACATTGCAATTTCTTTTGTATTAAAATCCATTATTATAATGGGAGATTCAATCATTAAAAATAAAAAAAAACCACAAATATCTAATCCGTTCAGTTCAGTTGTGTTCAGGAGACTTTTAGGTAAATTTTTTGTGTATATTATTTGTATGTATTTATTTAATTTAACCATGTGGGTATTTTTAACAGTTACCCAACTTGATATATTACCGATTCTAGCAAGATTTAAACCCTTCTATTGCGTCTATTTCTTGAGCCTATTTATAGTTTATGTTCATGTTTATTAATAAGTATTTTTTATTGTTACAGGTAATTATTTTCAACATGTTTGTAATCATCCGTCACATGCAGAAGGTAAGGTCTAGGTTAAACGATTATGGTGATCGCCTGTCTTCAAAGAGTCGATCATAATTTTAAACACGTGCAGTTATTGAGATAATATATGCTTAGCTAATATAATCAAGATATTTTAGTATGAAAGTGACACATTTTGTTAGAGCCGTGCCTATGGTTTATGGCGTTCTTTGTGGAGCGGCCAAGCAATAGAAGATAAGCACAATGTGTTATCGAAACTCTTATCGCTTTGTGTAAACACTCACATCTAAATAAGATATATATTTGTCACTAAACCCACTGACCATTCTTGACACGTATCACTATATCAATCTCTGGTCAACATTTTTGCTGGGAAAATTGTAATAATTATTCTTTTCCAGCTCCTAGTCATACATTTTAGAGCTATTACTTAGATCATCGTTTGCCTACATTTATATCCAAATATATGATATTTATCTAATTTTAGTCGCGTTGGACCGATTCAGAACATCACAGTCAATTCAATTAAGTCAAACGTCTTTAAAATATTTTTATTAATAAACAGTATTAAAGTTCAGAGGATTTGATAATACCGGCAATAATATTTAAAAAATCCCGATCGATCCTCTTGATCCAAGTTTACCTGATATCCTGGATTATAAGGTAACCTGTGTAACTAATAACAGTAAAAATTCACCGACAGACATGTTGTTGTGTCTTAAAAACCAAAAAGAACCTCGGGGAATATAAAAATACAAATTTTCTGGTTATGATAAGAATATATTTTACTAATAATTAAATATTCATTTTGTGGTAAATTTTACAAAGCGCTTTCATTGATTCCATAGTCAAATAAAATCTAATCTATAAAATGATATATCTAAAATTAATATTGAACATTATTTAAAGTGTAGTATTTTTGTATAACAGTCTTTGCTGACGTCTAAAATATTTACAATGATGACTTAATGACTTTATATTAGTAATTTCACCTTTATGGGTCGGATTTTTTAAGCTACGTAACTAATTAATTGAACAAAAACAAAGAAAATATAACGCAAATCCATGAATCAGTTTCATTAATATCTTATTATTATGAAATTATCGATTTAATATTCAAGAAACCTCAAACACAATTCTTAGACTCTAATGCTAAATAAAAAAACTTTTCAGTATAGGTGGTACATCCATCTATTATGTTTGTGATAAAAAGTCACGTAGGTTTGTTATCGAAATGACACTGTATTTGATTGAACCTCCATTGAAATATTGAATAAGGAGTGTTTCTCCTATGGGATAGACGCCTGAGGCCATACAGCGTCGCGACGCCTCCAATCGTCCTAACCGAATTACATCTCTGACCGCCTGCCATACACTAATGCAATAACTCTAGTGAGCTTTTTCCTACCAATCTATCTATCATCCAATAAAACTATGGCAAAACAACACAAAACTAACTCTAACAAGGCAACTGACTGTCCCTCCAGAATTGGGATTTTTATGGCCCACTTCACTAACAAGGCTTAAATTATTAGAATAAAAAAATAAATGGTGTTATATTTATCTAGGTTAATGAATATTTACAAGGCTTGCGGTCTGTCAGCGCAATACAAATTATATTATATGGAGCGTTGCGACACATGAAAAATTAAATAAATATAAGTTCCAGTGTAAATACCTTCAGGGATATGCATGCGAAAACAAACAAGAGGGGGACAATTTTTTTCTTTGAAAAAACAACAAAACGCATAATGTCTCGTCTTGTTCGCTCGTTATCTAATCTTATAAACCAAGAGAGCTTGTTTATTCCCTGTTGGAGGTGAAAATACCTTCGTCTAAGTTTGATCAGCTAATCCGGCGCCCATTGACTTGACACATTTAATGAAATTCATTTTTATTTAATATCCCGTCATATACAAGTGTGATGAAAACATATGAGGGTGGACTTTCCCTTCTTTTGACGGACACGCCCCTTTCAGAAGGTTCTATTAGCTTTGCTTTCATACTTCCCTGTGTCAGTTTGAAAAAGGAGCGGCCATGCTGAATTTTTAAGTTATTCACAACACTAGAAGTCATCTAAAAAGATATGATTGATAATGAGTGTGTACTAAATAAACAAGTTCTATAAGAAATATATTTCCAGTTAAAAGCGATTTGAAATTTGGTTATATTTTCGACTCTTTCATACATGCGATAGATTAGTGATAGTAAGGGAGATGGAGATATAATGTTTACACCCACGCACTGACCAGTGGTCAGTTGTGGTCATGCGCATTGGTCGTATACGTGATGGACCAACCCCTTTATAGATGCAGAGGGATGAGAAGGGTGGGTGGTGGATGCAGCTGCTGGGGATGATGGACACATTGAATAGACAACCCTTTTGTATGTCAGGTAGGATTTTTGCTACGGGGGTGTGTTGTCATACGTACCTCCATTGTGACACGAAGGCCCACATGGTGTTTGTGCGCCTGCATGCTCGGATTTATTATTCCCTTGTATTATATATATAATTATTGTGGATCATACTGAAAAAATATAGCGGTATATCCATTACAGATGCCACACTAATTTTTCATTTAATTCATCTCCTTCTATACCGTCGTTGATAGTTTTTTAACTCGTGCGAATCAGATGAAAGGTGAATAGCCTAAAATAAATAAACCTATCGAAGTAACAAAATTTTCAAGTGTTTTAACACTATTGTAAAATTAGCATCTAATAATTTTTTTATAGTTATTTCAGTCTATTAATTAGCAGGTTCAGCAAATTTAAACCAATATTAAAATCTTGTTACTTATTTATTTCAATTTAAATAATTTCCTTCTCTGAGAATTACTACATGTTGAAAGTATACACATCAACAATCAAAATATTGTGGAAGTTACATTACCGTATTTAACAAAAATGTTGTCTTGCAAAAAAATCACTATTTGTAAAAATTTTTTTCGCACAAATCACAAATCGATGGTAAAATTGCCCATTTTTATTGTTTAGTCAATCAGTGTTAATTTTATAAATAAATTTCTTCAATTTTGGAATTTCACTCAGACGTCAACAAATTTAATAATTTGATTACAGTTATATATGATTTTAATATTTTAAATAATAAAACGATATCCGATAGTCAAAGTGAATTAAATAGTTTTTTTATGATCGTCGTTAAAATAGCTAAACATTAATAAAAAAAACTTATTATGTTTTAAAGTCTGAAATATCCAGTATCTAATTTATTTTAATTTCATTAAATTTGTCAACACTGCAAGTTAGAGTTCTTTTAATGACTGTTAGTTGGCTTCAATTCACGTGATGGAGTCGAATCGATAAAATAAGGGATGGTTCATTCGACAGTCACAAATATAAATAATATTTATGATGCAATAGAAAATCTGCATAATTGTGAGACTAGTTTGATAATAAAATTAGTACGTAAGATCCAATACAGGGAGAGTCGCCCCCAAAAATCGCCCTAATCAAGTTACGTCATAGTACAACCCCAGTTACTGTTTGTACTCTATATGGACACACATAATGAAATTGCCAGACTCGTCCAAAGATCATTTTAGTGCTTTTTGCTCAATATCCTAGTGCACCCCTATTGATATCGATCGTTAATTGATGAGCTTCATATTCATGCATACGAGAATTATTACATTTATTTATATATCCCATAATAATATTTTTTCCTCATCAGAAGCACGTGCCAATATTGAGATCGCATCCGATTAAAATATATTTTGAACATCCACTCGAAAACTACTACAGATTTGATCTTAGATTTTTAAACGCGATCCGTTAAAATTCATTGATTGTAAAATCAAGGCAGTGGCGAACTCAGGCGTATTGTTATTAAGTTAATATTTTATAGTAGAGTGATATTATTTATGTATTTTTTTATTAATCTGTCTTTTAAGTATCTAAAGTTTGCAATTCGCTCTACAAATATATATAAAAATAACAAATACTAGTAACAGTGATTTTTTTTAATGAAAAAAATAATAAAGAACTACCCTCAAATATTGTATTTTCAATATATATTGATTACCATCATCCAATATCTTTGACTAATTATTAGATACGGTATTTATTTTGTTTCTTTTATTTGGTCATATTCGAAATAACAATAATAAATAATAAAAAATTTGCGTTTAAGCTTAATAAGAAAACATACCAAAAGAATTGTATTAATTTTTTTAAATCTAAACTAGAAAATTAAAAAAAAACAAAGATGGAAAATGACCTAATGAATCCCAAGAATGGTCTCTCTCAAAATAGAGAAATTTTGAGTTGGACAACATTTTCTCCCAGTAGCTCAAATTTATTAGGTTGAAGATCATCTTTATACATATATAGAGATTGATATAGATACATTTTTATTGCTACTGTTTTTATTTAAATTTTCAAATAATATTTTTGTTATTAAATGCCAGACATTTCAACTATAATTAATAGTTAATAAATATACCTTAGAGCAGTGGAAAGATTTATTCAGTGATAATTGATTGGTATTGGTTCACTCCTGTGGTTTATGACGCAAGGAATTCGTATTCACCCCCGCGATTTAGATCTCCATTCTCGCCTATAAATGCCTCCTCTTCAACCCTTAAGATGTGGCTGAATATTGGTCACCCTCTTCAACATCACCAGCTGCCGATGGCGACTTCTAGATTACCAGCACCAGCCTCCCCATAATATATTGTATAATTTCTCTCTTTCAAAGCAAATCCGACACTAGACATATTCATAATCAAAACCCTGTTTCATATTATTAACCATTGTGTAAACCATTTAGTCGCGTTCTGTGAATTATATTTTAGAAAAAAGTATTATATTATATGTATATTTCGAATTATTCAGCTGTATTGATAAAATGCATAATTCCTCTAAACATAACACGTATGTGTATATTAATTACCTAAATTGACACGTTTCGAAATAAGACTAATCCTGACTTTTTTTTTAAATCATAGTCAAAATAAAACATAAACAGTATTTCCAAATATTAAAATATTGTAATGGTAATTATGACATTGAATGTTTAACTTTATTACATAAAAACTACTCAATCAATATTTCCTCAAAACGCACGATTTTTTTTTGTTCATAATTTATTGATTTGCCTATAATAAAATAAATAAATTATGAGTTTGGACCTAAAAGTCGTCAAATTATTGGAGTTAAAGTATTTTAATAATTAAGATATTGCAATGATTACAAAGAAATATTTAATTTTAAATAAAAACTGCTCAATTACAAGCAATGTCTCATCAAAACGCACAACTGTATGCTTGTTCATAATTTATTACACCCAAAAAAGAAATGTTGATAGTTTGAATCTAAAAGTCGCCAAATTATTGGAAGAAAAGTATTTTAAAAATAATATAATGAAATGAGCCGCCTTGTGGCCCAGTGGTTAGCATAACGGATTCGTGAGTGAAGACTCCCGGGTTCGATTCACGGCACCGGAGTCACTTGGTAGATCTAGCTTAGCAAACTAGATCTTAAGTACTCATTGCTGTGTGGTGGCCTGGGAAACCATCTCTACTATATTCTCCCGTAAAGGCCAAGGTGGCCTGGCCAACCCCTTATAAAGGGACTCCCGCCAATAGGGAAGGCGTCACGATATTATATTATATTAATGAAATTCACTAGTCTATAATAGGGTTAAAACAGTCAATAAAATGCACTCTTTACCTATTAAATTGCATTTATTTTATTATAAAAAATTATACTTATATTAAAGAACAACTGGTGGGATTTGATGTTATATTTTTTAGTATAAGGACAAATTCAGTGATAATTGTGAGAGCTATTTTGATTGCAACCTCCCTTTAGCCATTTTCTATTAGGTTCGGGTACAGTTAGTTTGCTTTTGAATTCCTTAGGTCGAAATTAGTTCACTTAAAGTGCATACTGGTCCGATTGCAATGTGCACAATAAAAATTCTTTTGAATTGGCACACAAAAAGGGAACCAAAGCCGGTACATGTTTGTCGTGTGCACTTCCATCCCCAGCGTAATGCTGCCAACACATACACATATATAAATATATCAAATAATATAATAAAAATATATAAAAATTTGCTTTTATATCCAAGCGAAAATCGTAAACAAACAATTTATTTTACAATTTATAGTGGGTGTATTTGATTTTTAGATATTTAAAAATGTGGACGATAGTGGTATTGCATGTAATACTCATCGACTGAAATTCAATGGGCAAAGAATGCAGTTTCAGACTGTCGGCGATCCTATCGCTGAAGGAATCATTTATTATATGTGTTTTGGACTCCATACATTTCGTCTTTTTTTGTTTGCGACAATTGCTTTGCTCCCCATTCTCTCATACCATTAAAGCTAATGAAGGCTTTACTGGAAGCCGATATAGCTATATTTCAAACTATAATATTGTATATTTAAAAATTCACATGTTTATCGAAGGCTTTGTCCACGACGCCAAAAAGAAAATCTATTTTCCGATACGTCGATTGGTCGGCGTCGGTTTTCCTACCGCCGGCAATTCACCTTATATTACTTTTTTATTACTAACCCTCTCCCAATATCCACCACCACAATACTACCCCAACACCCACCACCCCATGACTGCTAGACGGTCAACCCCTCAATAAGCAGGTGGAAACTACATACGTTTTGTCTTTTGCTTATAAGACGTTCGATTCCGTGCGATTTTTTTTTTCATTCATTTTACAATTTACTAATGTCCTCATGGCGATACTTTTGGCTGTACGAAGGTGAAATAATAAAACCGCCTGTATAAATATTTTTCACTTTGGACAAAATTTCAAGTGTTCATATAATGGAATCAATAAATTCATTTCGGACAAATAACCCAAATCGATTAGCACAGACATTAAATGCCAATCTGTGATCACAAAAATCGACATTTAATACGCAGTGAAATGAATAATTATAAACTCATAAATCAGTGCATTTCTGACCTTGTTTTTGGTAAAAAAAAACAACATCTTTTTACATCGCAATACGAGTCGTGTATGAAAAAAATATCCAGACAGTGTTTTTTCGAAAATATTTTTCTTATTCAATTATAAACATGTCACGGTATACACTATTCAGCGACCGAACAACTGTCCAGTGTAAACAGGAAAAACAGAATCGAGTGTTTGAATATGTATTCACGATGTAGAGTGGACTAGTATTCTATGACAAACAGTAATGATAATCCAATATTTGTACTGTCGTGTTGTCTTCTGTATCTCTTCTTCTTTCTGAAGCGTCTAGGAGGCTACTGACCGACTTAACCTATGTATGTAGCACTTGTTTGTCTGCTGACTTTACCTCTGCATTTACACAAATGTACAAACAACAGTATCATTATAATAAATATATGTGATTTATCAATATAATGTGTTTATTTTATAGCGGATGCGGACAGCGCGGAGGGAGACACGGTGCAAGACCTGTTGACATGCGGAACCTGTCAAAAGGCTTTCGCATTGTCGGACATTGTAAGGTTCATCCAGCACAAAGTACTCGCTTGCAATAAAGAAAACTACTCGCAATGTTTTCCAAGAGGTAATAATATATATATTCACTGAGGAATATCGTTTTCGTGCAATTTGTAAATATATTGCATCGTTTCATTAGGACCGCCAACGGATCGAGACTCAGATGAAGGAGGACGCCCCCTTGGTGTGGCTAATGCCAGAAGACCCTCAATTTCAGCCCCCATGGGTGCCAGAAAAGGCAGGGTCCATACACCTCCTCCAGCAAGTCCAGCTCCTCATCATCTCTTAGAAGACGGAGCAGCCTCCAGCACTCCCAAAAGGATTCACGAAGGTGAGTAAACATTACAATACAAAACGTTGTACTGGTCTATTTCTTATATTCAAAAACACGTGTCAAAATAGTGAAACAATATGGCCGGTGACAGAGGAAGTCACAATATTTGTCCATCGTAGTGGCGACACAGTCCATCCAACTGTTTCAATAACTAATTTATTTACACTCGGTCTCCGTATTATAAATGTATGATTCACCATGAAATGGACGATGCTTTAATTTTTCATATATTTTTTTTGTAATAGATGGAGAATCCAACACACCCAAAAGAAGAGCGTCGAGTTCTCCGATGGCCTCCAGTTCCCTCGAAGAAGATATTAAACCTAGTATTATCAAACAGGAGTTACCCATGGACACCAGTTCCTCGCCTGATGATGGCCAGAAAAAATCCAGAACTGAAATGGCAGATGCTGAATCAAATACCATGCACAGTGGTGAGTTCTTCCGTAGATTATTTTTCACCCCTTTGTTTGGTAAAAATCCTTTGACCATTTCTCCCCCGTATTTATATATATATAGAAGGTACATGATTCTCTTATCACATTATATTTCGCAGTGTCACTCACAGCAGTGGCATGCCATGCCATGCCTTTTTGTTTCATGCCACGGCCGAACTGACGTGGACAAAACACCCGCCCGTACAAACTCACCACTATCTCTTCCATACCTTCAGCCACCTCCAAGTACAAGTTGCTTGTTTTATTTTTATTTAAAAGCAACCTATAGTTCAAACTGATATTAAACTGAAAACTCTTAATATGTACCTATTTTTAAAACGAGTAAAAAATACATTTACATACGAATTTTCATGCACAGGTTCAATTTTTTGATCCTTCGTTTTTACTCTCCGTCGCGACGATCTTATTTTTAAAACTAGTATAAAAGATCATATTTCAAATGATAATTAGTTTTTATTTAGATGGATTATTAAGTTAAAAATATAATAACACAACTTTGTGCTTATCATTTATTAAAATTATACAGAAATATTTATTTATTTTTCTGTATACGCGCAGGGATTTTACAAATTTCGGTTATCTAGCCACAACAACGTGTTAATTCATTGTCTGTCATTGATCTTAACTATTACTAGTTATACAGGTCACCGATAGAGTGGCTCTTTCCTACCTGTATTTACCTTAAAATCCAGAAAATCAGTGTAAACCTGGATTGAGGCGATCGATCGGGATTTTAATAATATATTCCCGATGTCTCAGTCGTAATAACCAATCAACTATTTTTTTCAAATTATGTACTTCAGTGGGATTTGAACCCATAACCGCAAGATTTGTAGATCCCTGAATTATTTATTACGCTTGTATCAAAAGTGTGGAAAAAACCCACTCACAAGTTTTCTCATTTTCTCGTCGGTTACATGCAGTGAATGTTTCCACTCATTGTAATACAAAAATTACAAGTAATTTAGTTAGCTGATTTAAAAATATATAATTTTGTGTAGGTGGTAGGTACACACTAATAAATTTATATAGAACGCCTTTTCCGGCGTCAATCGCGTCAATTAAAAAAAGTTAGGTTACGTCTTTTGAAACGAATTAGAGACACACGTAGCCATCAATCATGGTCTGTTCTGGTTTTATTTATCACCGATTGTTCGCCGGCTACACATTTTTTCTTCATATTATTATTATATGTCCGTCGTCCGGGTGACATTTCGTCCAGCCTACAATGGCCATTTGCATAACACCATTCAGAATCCATTCACAATGGAGTGGTGACCCCACCTCCCAGATGTGTGAGATGCGGTGAATTGAAATCCCACTGTCATACTTTTTTATTTCTCTCTTCTACTCTTTCTGGTATTATTATTATGGATATTACTTTACAATGGGCATACTCTCCCCCGCGTTTCGTTTTAAGCCGTCTACTCACAAACCATACTAATATTACTCGAACGACGTCAATTTCATACAAACATATTTATTATACAACCACTTTTATTTTAATCAGTTGCACAATTTAGATAATGCGATTAGAACATGCGGTCGTAATATTATCATGAAAGAGTTCAGCCCTCTATTATTCACGGATGCTTTTTATATGGATGAAAAGATTTGAATTGACCAGAAAAGAATTACCCCCTTGGATTAAAAGAGGACCGGTGCTCGGTTGGTCTGTCCACTTGATGTGCGGTCAACCTTGTCCACCCTCATGCAAAAATTTTCAATACAATTCACAAAAATCAGCGAAATAAGTGCATCTGGTCATCCCGCAGATAATATCATTTTAATTAACCCTCTCATCAAAAATGACACAGACACACCCATAAAAAGAGCTCTTTACAATTGAAATATAATAAAGAAATAAACAAGCGACCAACCCTCTCCGGCTAACTGACGGCCAACTGGTTTTTACCCCGTTTATTAAGAGAGGTCATCCGCAATACTAGAAGGGTTGACATATCAAATATTCAACTCATAATTGAATTGAGTGATTATTGCATTTTTATTATCTGTCATATTCGACTCGAATTTTTTCGGGGATGATACAGAAAATCTAAAATGAAACAAGATGGTATTGATTGTAATACGCGGTGTTCGTATTGATAGCCGTGGGCGAATAGGACATGGATAGGGGGTGGTTTACAGTTATAAAACTTGGGGGTGTGCTAAAAATTGATAGAGTATCTGAAAAGCTCACCTGAGCTCGTGCAGTATTGGATTACCTCAAGAAAACACCAATACAAATAAATAATATTTTATATTAGCTGTTTTTTTATTTATATATATAAATCAGTTTGAATAATTCAAATTATGCGCATCTCATTAGCTTTGATTTGCACATCTATTATATTTCTAGTAGTGTTTTAGACGTGACACAATGAAGCGCACTTCTAGTATTGTCTAACAGCTTCCCCATATATTATTAATAGTAAAAAATAGATACACGCTCATGCCATATTCTTTTGTGTCGTACAACCAAATATTATAAAAAACAATACGCGTGCTCTCAAATACAATGGCAATAAATAAAGATAGCCCCTCTAATTGCACATTTACATATCCCAACAGGCAGATGACTTAGTAAAAAATGATCAAGGGTGAAAACCACATCCAGAAGGATCTCTTCATCCTTAGTATAAATCTGACAATCATCTCATAACGGATGGTGGACATATAATTCATAAGGGTAGACACTTTAGAATGGATCGGATATGTCGCGTGCCGTGTGGAATTAACGTCTGGAATACAAAGAAGATCCCTTCGTATCAACTCACCTATGCATTTTTTACATTGTCATTATTCGTATAAACGATCTTTTATTAGCTGTACTTCTAACTCGATTGTATTTGGGGCTAAGCAGCTGATTAATTAGAATTTTTTAAGTATAGCCTTAAATTTTGCCTGCATTTTCTGGTGAGGAAGGATCTTTAGAAGTTATTTCTGTTCAAAAGTAAATGGAAAGATTTAATCTAAGCGACTAACTTTTAATAGAGATTGGGAATAATATTGATAAAATTCCGATCGATCCTCTTGATCTAGGTTTACTCTGATTTACTGGATTGTAAGATAAATACCGAGGTGATTATTAAGTCGCGCAGAGCCGCCCTGTATAACTAGTAATAGGTAACATCACCTGCAGGTAAAAAAAAATTAAAATGTTCTTGTATTTAGATAACCAAAATTTGTAAAAGTTCCCCTAGGCATATTTAAATAAATATATAAAAATTCAGTGGCGTATCGAAAATATCTCAATTGCAATTTTTATTATCATATTTTGTTTACAACCAAACTAATTCTATAAGTAAATTAATCTAATAGGATTTTAGGGAGTATGTTTGAAATTCTTCTTGGAATATTAATTTTAATAATAAAAAACCACGCTTAAACTAATAAAAAAAGGTAACCATAAATTATTCGAATTTTCGGACGAACAATCCTATACATACTAAGTGGTTTTGATGTAATTAGTATCTACTTATGTGTAATGTTGGGAATTCTGATTATGAGATTCCATCGATGACAACGAAGCAGAGTTTCATAAAGGACCCCAACGATGTCCGGTCAAGTATCCATCCATTCATTAAACTATGGACACTTTGTGCTTCGAAATTAATACACGATTCGCTTTGATTCACATTTGTGTTGTGAATATTGTCAAAGCTTTGTAACTCAACAAAGTGCCATCGAATTAATTAGGCGAACGTCGTTTTTAGACCTGAACTATGCACCATCGTGGATGAAAATAATAAATTCCGAATACAACATGTGTATCGATTTATATTTATTTTCAGTGTAAATTGTTTGGGGGGTGTAATCGACGGAACACGTGTTGACAAGTGCCACAATATCGGGGTTTTATAAAATATGCCACGGAAATGTATTAAAAAAATATCTCAGTTCTATTAAGAATCTTGTTTGATGAAATACTACATTACGACCCCATATTTTTATATTGACAATATGTGAAATGTAATATTTTTTACACGAAAACCAGACCGTGTCCGCGTAATTTTACGCACCCTCGCTTTAATTTGAGCTTTTTCACCCCCAAATCGCGGGGGTGTGGTCGCACTGAAAATAATGTGTAAAAACGAATATTATCAAACAGGGGGGCTGTCTGTTGATGGTTTTATAAAAAGTGATTTTTTCGGTAAATATAACTAGAAAAAAATCCAATTCGATTCGTTTGACAGCTGCCGTTTGTAATTTATTATGTTTTTTTTTATTAAAATACATTTTTACGAAAATATTGTAATACGAGATAGTAGAGGTGAGAAAATGTGTATGAAACAATGGTATGTGGTATGATTCAAGTCCGGTTGCTTTGCACCGGAATTCCTAGTGACGCCTACTCCAACGACTACCGGACGAAGAGGCGTCGCGACGTCTAATTTCAAAAATCTTTAACCTATATTAACAAAAATTTAAAAATAATATTTTGTAAATCTGCACAAATTTTCACAAATGACAGTCAATTATTTATCAAAAATAATTAAATATTTCAAGCTTCACTTTACCTTATTTTAAATACATAAAAAAGCTAATCTTTTAAATATACCTACTAAGAACATAAATAAAAATAATTTAATTTACGATTGCACATATAAAGTGCGATGACATAAATTAACTTGAGAAGTCTAATTTGGTTGGTGTGGCTTGGCTAGCATAAAAGAGAGCTGGTGGGTTAAGGGAGGCTTCTACGGAAGTCAGGTTGGAGCTCGTCTCATCGTGCTGGTTGTCCAGGCTCAGGAAGTCTGCACCGTTTCCGCACCAGGAAAACTTGCCACCCGCTATTTCACGCTGGATTGTCTATACCACACTATTTAACTTTTTTTATTTATATTCATATGCATTCAAGTTCTTAAATGATATGCATTAAAATTTCCACAGTATTATACAACTGTCTTACTATTGAATTCATATAAATAACTCTACTGCTATTGACAAAAGTATGTCAAATTGCTCGGGGGTTTCCGCTGTCCGGCTCGCCATTTTTATGGTTCACAGCATCACAACAAGTAGTAAGTGGTCATTCTTGTTGGACGATATAAAATTATCGCATTAGGTTGGTGCACTTGACGCAGACAATAGACGGCAATCAAAGACAACTAAGCTAGTGGTAGTATTACAGTATGTACACCAACCAGTACCGATCGAATTAGACCTTCTCCTATTCAGCTCAATTTACCCTATTCACTAACTCTGTGGCTGTTGCAACTTTGTTATCATATACGCAATTTGTTCTAATTGTATTTAAGTGATTAGTTTTTAATAATATATTAATTTGTGTTTTTGATTTGTTACAGAGCCCAGTAACTACGTGTGTTCAACGTGCAAGGCACGAATGCATTCTGCTTGGCGTTTACTTCAACATGTGCAGCATTCTCATGGAGTAAAGATATACGTGGAATCACCAGGAAGCACTGGTAATACAGGCAGTCATAAGAGTGATAGAAGCAGTGGCAGTTCATGTTCCACTAGTTCCTCGTGTTCTTCGAGTGGAATACCTCCACCATCTAGGTCATTGAGACATCATCCACTTCTTCCACCTCCCCCGCCTGATCTACATTCTCCGTTCGGAGTAGGAGGACTTTTGAGGATGCCTTTAGGAGCTAATCTCCCATCTTTAAGTCACCCCACTGGCCCTCCTGCACCTCTGTTTTCGAGGCCATCACACCATGATCACCGATTCAGAATGGAACAGTTGGTATCGGAACAATTCAGACATCACGGTCTCAATCTAGCTGCGGCTGCTGCTGCTGTTGCAGCGGGTGGACTTCCTCCTCATGCGTCTTTTCCCCCGCCACCTACAGATAGACCACCTGTTTCAGCGGCGCCCCCCGTTGAACGAAACATTCCTCAGCCTGTGAGAAATTTATCGCTGGAGCCACAGCTGGATTTTTACTCGCAGCGCTTGCGGCAACTGGCAGGAACGACCAGTCCTGGGGCGGCCGCAGGCACTACCAGCTCCCCCAGCCCCAGGAAGCACTCTCCACCTTTCGCTTCCCCCTCTCCATCTCGCCAACCGAGCGTTCCACCGACAAGCTTAGACGTCAACAGTAACGACGCAACAAGACCGAAAACACCAATCACTCCTGAGAAACAGAGCAGACCCAATTCAGCAATATCATCAGTGACAGAAACTCCAGCAGCAATAACCGCTACTCCTAAAACAACAAGTACTCCACCTCCAGAAAATCCTTCGAGCCGTCCAGCATCAGCTGCTTCTGATGCCGTACACACTTGCGAGTATTGTGGTAAAAAATTCCGATTCCAAAGCAACCTTTTGGTACACAGACGAACTCACACAGGTGAAAAACCTTATAAATGCACACTGTGCGATCACTCGTGTGCACAAAGCTCAAAGTTAAAGCGTCACATGAAAACTCATCATCAAACAGAGGACGATGCATCAGTCGATGCCGGTTCGGCAGAAAATGCCGATGAAGAGGATACTGATGAGGAACTTGACGAAGATGACGCAGAAGAAGAAGAAGAGGAGGAGGAAGATGAATACCAAGAAGATGAAGCTGAAGATTTGAGCGTTCCTTCAACCGGCCAACCAAAACAAATAAAACCTCTCGGCATGGGTCTACAAGCACACCCACCCGTGAGTGCAGCCTCATTAGTTGGTGAGCTCATGGACAAATTTGGATTATCCAATATTGCTCAGTATAGCGAAGCCTATAGACAAGCATTGCAAGAATCTGGCAATGCTTTAAAATGGCAACTCGCCAACAAAGATAGAGACAACAACAACGGCCTCGGAGCTGTCGCGCCAGGAAGTCAAGAAAAAATTAACGGACTCCCACCTTCTGCTGCCATAAGACTAAAAGAAGAATTTGCAAAAAACATGCTCGGGCAACCCTTACCGGGCGGGCCGCCGCACCCGCTCTTCAACCCTTTTGAAAACCCCTTTGAAGCTGGAAAAAGAATGAAGCTCGATATGGATAGGGGCGAGGGCTGGTGGTTGCCCGACATTCATGGACGGCGGCCTCCGGAGAATGTGTTCGACAACTTAAAACCAGGAGCAGATGCTCTCTTACAGAATCCTTTACTAAAAAACAAAGATAATAGACGTAATGATACTTGCGAATTTTGCGGTAAAGTTTTCAAAAACTGTTCTAACTTAACTGTACACAGAAGATCGCACACTGGCGAAAAACCCTACAAATGCGAACTATGTTCATATGCATGCGCACAGAGTTCCAAGTTGACCAGACATATGAAAACCCACGGTCGGCTAGGGAAAGATGTATACCGATGCAGGTTTTGCGAAATGCCTTTCTCCGTACCATCAACCCTGGAGAAACATATGCGAAAATGTGTCGTAAACCAAAGCAAGGGTGGAGCACCCCTCGGTATTATATCTGACGACTCAAACGTGTGCAAGGAAGAAGCTACGTGACTTTTTCCGTGGGGCGGTTTTAGGCTACCGCCCCCGGCACCTCCGGGACAGATATTTTAACTTGATTAAAATTTGACCAGTGACGGGGCATTCTGTCATAACCATCATTATACTAACTAGTCTGAACACCATCAAACCTGACAAACCTTCCAAAGGGCATTACAGTGTTTCTGCTTCGGTTGTTGTATGATAATTAATATAATTTTAATATAAATACGATTTTTATTTTGTACAGTGAGAAAGACTTTTATTGCGATGATTGTAAACATTATATTATTTGTCGGACTTTCGAAAGTCCTGTTATTATTTATTTATTATAACTCAATATCCTGTCAAATACACAAAGGTAACGAAGCGTATGCCAAAGGAAACTGTGAAGAAATAAAAAAAATAATACCATAATTTATGATGCATTATTAGAATCGAATTTCGTTTAATTAATTGTTTTTTATTGTTGTGTATGTATGTATTTCCTATTAGATATAATTATAAATAAATAAAACTTATTATATTATTACTAAGAGTGACCTGTAAATATTAGTTTGTCATATGCCCGTTATATTTAACGATCTATTTAGATTCTAAGTAACTAATTTTGATTATAAAATAATATTAGACGATAGATGAAAGATTTTCTTGTATTCAATGGTGAAATGAAACATGGCGTTTTTTATTGGTCAGAATTAATAATTTTACAGTATGTTCAGTGAAAGTTCCAGAAATATGTGTTTTTAACTAATTTTTCATTATGTTTTTCTCAAAGACTGATTTGAATTCCATAATTTTAGTTTGTCCCCTTTGTATTGAAATAAGATGTCCAGTGATTTCATTCCATTTTTTTTATGTTTTCCATTCAACATAATTTATACATAGATAAAATAACAAAGTATTCAATAATTTAAAAATGTCCTGTATACGTACTTAATTTTAATAATAATTTATTAATTAAAAAAAGACATTCACCCTAATGACATCGCTAATGTTCCTCAGAATACGACATATAATATAGATTTAAAAAATTAAAACATTACCATTTCAGTATACAAGTAAAATCTTATTTTAATTCAAATGGGATATTTCTTTGGATGCAAAATTCAGAAATATCAATTGAATCTTAATGAGATTAATTCAATATTGTTGTATTTTTTATGAACATTGGTCGATTTTATACTATGATTATTTTTAGATTGTTAATCCCGGTATTTGACAATTTTGTTGATTTCTTGATGATAAGTTTTGTAATTTTTCAATAATATTTTTTTTCCAAATTCCCAAACTGTTATGTTCACCTGGACGATCCTGTTTCTTTTATTTGAATAATAAAGATCCTCATTTGTTAAAAGTTATTTGAGTTATCTTTTATTTCCTTATTATTTTAATTATTATTGAGATGTATTGGGACTTAAAAAATGAAACTAGATTAACAGGGTTTTATAAGAATAAATCTATTATAATGATAAAACGTATTTTCACGAATATACCAGACAAATGGTTCAGGTAGATTTTTTACTTTCACTTCTTGAGTTTCCAACAGGGTAAATGATATTTATACTTATTATGATTTCAATTCAAAAAACACAAACTACCAGGGTAGAAGTTTGATTCAATTTACTGAAATCAGTTGTTTTTCTTTGGCCCTTTCGTATCGAAAATACTATTTTTTGAAATTAGCATATCGTAGGGGTAGGAATATTTAGCTATTAAGAAAACACTTTTTATTGTGTGAAAATAAAACAACTATATAGATATTTAATATGACAATATAACGATAAATGAACCGCATTTCAGTTACACCATAGCTCCATTAAAAATAATTTTAATAACGTGCTAGTTATTGATATGGAAAATTAGACGATATAGTCGGTTTTCAACGAGTTCCTTTTAAAATTAAATCGTTGTGTAATTTTAAAAAAAAGTAAATAATTCTCCGAGCGTGAATGGAAAATCGCTCAAAAATGTTTTCGGATTATATATCAAAATGAATTTATCAAGCGAGAAATTAAATAATGTGTTTGGTAGGACATTGTCGATTGTTTGGTCAATGTAAAAAATTAAAGATAGTTCTAATTAAACTATGGCTAGTTGAATTTAATATTGTCACGATTGTAATAAATTATAATATTACTGTGTTGTATCAACCACTGCTATTGATTAATTCATTAATTAATATGCTAATTGATAAATTGATGTGTGTTAAATATTATATATAAAAATAACGAAGATTATAAATGAAAACACTATGGAAAATGTCACTATGCTCGGAAAATAAATTTAATTAAATAACGCATTTTTTTATTCAATCTAAAAAATGGATATAAAAGGGTAAGTATAAAAAAATAAGCCGAATTCCAATTAGAATCATACTGGAATATTTCTACTATCGTATCTTAATAAAAAATCATAAAATGTGTTCTTTGGTAGTAGGGTGGGTGATTCTTGACACCCCCGAAAACCACATCCACTTTAATAGAAAACTTAAAAAATCCTATTTTTATAATAAAATAAATAGAAAAATCTAACAATTTCATAAAAAAAATCTTTTTTTATTTAAAAATTATTTTATTTAAAAATTATTTATTTTAAAAATTTTTACTATTATTTATAAATATTTCTTCAAAATATCAAATGGCCATGTATTAAAAAAAATAATTTCAAATTACATTTATTTTAAAATGTGCCCTTTATATTTAAATAATTATCGGTAGAATAATAACGGACTTCACCTGGCGCAGGTATGCTTCATCAGAATCTAATAAGAATTAAGTCACATTTAGAATAAATTAACGAACATTAGTTTCAATTTGGAAATGGTTACAGTATTAATAAATAATTTATTGTATTTTATAAATTCAAACTAAACTTCAAAGAAAATAATGAAACAAAACAAAAGAACGATGTCCGTTAGTACGTCTATCTGTCGCTAGGTGGCTCTTAACAAAATGGCGTTTGGAGAAAATTTATTCGGTTACGTAAAATAAATAAAAATAATATATTATCATTCATTTTGGTGCATTTGAAAATTTCATTAAATCAATTCCAAAAAAATAAACGATAATTTATATAAACAATTTACTTGTAATAGATATGTTTTGGTTTCGAATCATGGTGTAATAAAAAATTATGATTAATGTTGATTTTTATTTTCATATTAATTTTAAATAATTGGTATTTGGGATTTTTATAAAAAGAGCCGCCTTGTGGCCCAGTGGTTAGTGTAACGGATTCGTGAGTGAAGACTCCCGGGTTCGATTCACGGCACCGGAGTCACTTGGTAGATCTAGCTTAGCAAACTAGATCTTAAGTACTCATTGCTGTGTGGTGGCTTGGGAAACCATCTCTACTATATTCTCCCGTAAAGGCCAAGGTGGCCTGGCCAACCCCTTATAAAAGGACTCCCGTCAATAGGGAAGGCGTCACGATATATATAAAAAAATACCATTGATAATAAATGAAAATTTCGGCTTTGTGACATTAAATTTATTTAATAAATTTTAAAGTGCATCTAATTGCAAGGATAACTTAAAATGGTATCCATTTAAATTCCATTAAATTGTTGAGACTACATATATTTATTTTTTTAAATAATCATATCTCATGTCAATGATTGATTAATTATTAATTTATATAATTAATGATCATAAGCTCTCGTATAAACTATTTTAGAATTATCCTTTATTTTCTGATGGTATCAAATATTATTTGTACATAATATGTAGAAGAGCATCAGGGTGGTGTTATCTGTTCGTTTTGTATGAATGAACCCAGAATCAGTGTCAGCAAGGCTTTAATAATTGGCAACTATATTTGTATGTAATAATACATAATATTTAACAAACATGGTGTGAACAAAGATAACATTCACTGCACAAAAGCCTACTTTACTAATATTGTTCAGGAAGACCGCCTACCTTTAGGTTTACACCTAATATGGAATTGTACAAAAATGATTGATTTGTATAAAAGTTATTTATAGATTTTACATACCTAATATAAAAAATGAGGATGATTATTTACCAATAAATATGAGATTTCATTAAAATTCTATTGTACAATTCGGAGTAAAATACTTTTGTTTCAACACTACTTTCCAATATTTTGTAAAACTTTAAAATGGTGTTTTTTTATAGAAAATTGTCAAAAATTAAACTCTTCAGTTTTGTAATAGATTAATTTATCTGAAATCATTTATAATTTCATATATTAGATAAATGAAAAAAATTCTATTATATAATTTGGAGTAAATCAACATTACTCCCAATATTTTGTGAAACTTTGAACTGGTGTTCAAAGAAAATTGACAAAAATTAAACACTTTCATACATTTATTTAACAAAAATTATGTAATAGATCAATTTTTCCGAAATTATTTATTATTTCATATTTTAGATAAATGAAAAAAAGGCACATTAATACAAGTACCTTAGTAAAGAGTGCCTATATTAAAATTACAATTTAACATAAATATTTTTATATTGTTAACGTGATTAATTAAATTATAGATGGAAAAGACAAGCACATTCAAATATGCAAATAAAATGTATAGTTATCGTTATAATTATATCAATGAGTAAAAGAAGAATATGTCTCAAAAACTATTTATTTATTTAATTTAATCAACACCCGTGAATTTTCTTCACAATGAAGAAAATTAAATAATATTAAAAAAATAACACAACTATAAGAAACTATGTATGTATAAGAGATAAATAATAATAATATAAAAGTATAGACAAAATAAAAAATACCTTATTTTAAAGTTTCATATCATAAAGTTTCGTTTCAAGTCATCATATCGAGGGTATACTGCTAAAATGTACAAAGTCATATTTTTAAGATTTTGAGTTAGGGATGCATTTTTATATGTTTTTAATTACCTTCAGTCAAATTTACATTTTTAGTTTCTGTTAGTTAAAATGAAGGTATTTTTTACAATTGTGTTATAATTGGAAAGATAAAAGAAGTCATTGACTTATACCACATTGTAAATTATGCAAATATATACCATAAGTTTATAGTTTTGTAATTACTTTTTTTCACTAATTCGCCATTATCTCAAAACTATGAATTATGACTTAGTACATTTTGGCGGTATACCCTCGATATATAATATTTTTGGTAATATTATTGGACAATATGCACATATAAATCTACACAAAGCAAAGAATATTGATACATTTTAATTTCAGAGAAAATTTCCTGCGCAACTATAACTTGTTGAATTTAATGAAATAATTAATATTTTTTAAAAAAGAATTTTTTCTTTCCTATAAATAGAGTTTGAATTAATTTATTAATTATTGAAAATATTATATGATACATAAGTGTTATGAAAATAAGACGCTAAAACCTACAACCTTTTACAGGTTTTTTTCATATCCCGTATTGACGTTGTCACATTTTAGTAAATTTTGGCAGGATACCCTCGATATAATATTGAAAGATTGGAGAGCCTTAGATTATTATTCTTCACTCTATGGTTGAAAATATTTACATAAGTACCTGTTTTTTAAAATACTTAATGGATTGCATAATAAAAATATCACAGCACAGTGCGTCCACTAATTTCCTATAATGCCTTCTACAATGATTTAAAATAATGAATAATTATAATGATCAGTGTGTGATGCGTAGTGTATATGAGTAGTGGTGGTGGCAGCTTTGTTTTAATACAACCCTGTTGGGCAGGGGTTGGTTATTGGTGGTCTACGAACCCTCGCCTAAAAACAGTCGAATCCTCACACAACAATGGCGGACCACTGCACACTGCGGTAACAATGGACCCTGAACACTTACACCCTTCTTGTGTCCCACCCCCGTACTGGGCGGTGGAAGACCCTCGGGGGGTGGTGGTGGCAGAAGGGACGCCTGGTCATTCATTATGTCTGGATGTTTATTTGCATATTTATTTATTTTACCTCAAGCCTCCATTTATTACACGGCCATGTACATGCACAATTTCAGACAACGACTTTATCACTTTACATATTATTAATCCCCATTTTAATTATTATAATCTTTCTTAAAACAACTCATAAATAGACTGTATAAAGCTGCTAATTTTATTGGGATCAAAATGTGTAAAACGAATCTTAAGTTTACTCCGATTCCTTGGAATATATGTACAGTAAGATAATTTATTCAAATTATCTTATTGATGGATTTATAATTATAATTGATAATCTATTTTTTTCCATAACCTATGTAATAATGTATCAATTGTCTTAATTACCAATAGATTGTACTCTGTATTAAAATATGTAAAAGACTTAGTCTATAAACTTATTATTATAATATTTAATCATATTGTTAAAAATATATATGTTAAATATATTTCATAAAGAATTTGTATATCGAAAAAACATACCTAATTAAAAAATGAATTTAAATAAAAATTGGATTTGACCATTTTATTTATTTAGGTTTAAGTTTATATATTGTCAATATTTTTATAATAATTATAAGGGATTCGTTCCAAAGATTTATTGTATTCTTAGTTAATGTATTTTTTCTGATTCAAATATTAATATTTATTTTTTATTTTTATTTATTTATTTACATATAGACGCTCGTAAGAGCTTTTTTAAGATATCATTAAAAAATATTTTTTAACACAATAAGGTGTTTTTTATCTGTCAGTGATCTTAACTATTACTAGTTACGCAGGTCACAGACTTAATAATCAGTATTTACCTTACAATAAAGGAAGTCAGAGTAAAGCTGGATCAAGACGATCGATCGGGATTTTATTAATATTATTCCCGATCTCCCAGTCGTAATAACCGATCAAACAATTTCAAAAATTCTTGACTTGAGTGAGATTTGAACCCATGACCACAGTATTTGTAGCCACGCTTCTTATCTCCTGAGCTATTACGATTAGTGGGAAACAAGTCAAAATATAATTAACATATTTTAAATGACTTCTTTTGATCAATCAAATGTGTATTCCAAATGAGAGTGAGTCGTAATAACTGATCAAATCATTTTTGTTTACTTGAACCCATGACCACAGTATCCCCTGTGCTATTACACTGGTATATTAATAAGTTTATTGTGATGCTTTATTTAACCTTAGATTATGATAAGTGATTAATATTATAGCCGCCTTGTGGCCAAGTGGTTAGTGTAACGGATTCGTGAGTGAAGACTCCCGGGTTCGATTCACGGCACCGGAGTCACTTGGTAGATCTAGCTTAGCAAACTAGATCTTAAGTACTCATTGCTGTGTGGTGGCCTGGGTAACCATCTCTACTATATTCCCAACCCCTTATAAAGGGACTCCCGTCAATAGGGAAGGCGTCACGATATTTATTTATTTATATATTAATATTATACACATCAGCAGCTGTTTTTGAGAGTAAGTGTGTAGTATTAATCTTGATATGGTTTAGCTAGTTTAAAAGCGGCGCCTGAAGGAGCTTTTAGCTAATTTAGCCTGAAAGTCCTCCCCCATGGTAAAGATCGTCCGATAGCGGAACACTGTTTTTTCTGATCATGTTTTGAGACAAAAGAGCGACATTAAATAGCCGCCATGTTGGTGGTCTTAGCGAGGGTGGTTCATATGAGGAGCAAACCACCCCTTTGAAGTTCCTCGGCAAACATTTATAGCATCTCCCATTGGTTGTGGACACGTGTACAGACCTCTATGCATTTTTGAATACTATCACTACTGTTGTCTTCTATTGCAACTTCACTATCTTCTCCTCGACATTATTCATAGTTCCATTGCTCCAGTAATTGACCACCATCTTGAAAATCGTATTCAAATTCACCCAAGGTTTCAAGGATGAGGTACAAAGCAAATGTACAATACTTTCATATATTTATTTATATGAATTTTTACTTATTACAATCACATAAAACATCCTACATTTCCTTAAAATAATATCTTTCCTATGGACTTTAATAATACAATTTAAAATAAGTTGTAGAACCAAATTTATTAAATATTTTTTAATACATTACCGCTGTTAAAGCCATTTGAAATTTATTATGTAAAACGGTAACTTAATTTTGTTTGTACATATGGGCTGGTTTTCGCACTTCCACCCCCAGGTCTGTTTAATACCCCATTCAAATTAGATTGTCTCTAAATATTCCGTTTTTTTAAAAAATATAAAATTAGTATTATTAATATCATTAGCATTTTTAAAATTGATTTTTACTACTTTACTATGTATTATATAATTCAATATTATTTAATTGTGTATTTCAATCATTATCATTCAAATTTGACTATAAAATAAAGTACCTAATTGTAATATTTTGTAAATACATTTTTTTATTAAAAAATCTTATTAAAGTAATAGAGAAAATATAATATTTACGAAAATTTATCAAAGTTAAATTTATCTTTGAAAAAAAAAACAAATGGAACCAACTAAAATTTTAAAACCAATTCAATCCAAATGTGATAAAATTATATCACTAAAAATATTTTCCAACTAAACTAGACAATGTTTTATTTGATTATGACCTTCTTTATTCTGATGTATTGTATAATTTTCAGGTGTAAACTAATGATAAAAATCTAATCGAATGTATTTAAATGATTAAATTAACCTTATTCACCCTATCTGTGATATAAATATATGTCATCCTGTTTCACCGGTTTTGCTACAATACTCTTAAGGGGTGACTTAATATTAAACAACCCCTATTTTGTCATACATTACATTAGCCATTTACAATATGTTGAAATATTTATTTTGGTCATAAAACCACTGATGTTTAAATACGAACCGTCATCATTGTGTGCATAAATAATAATCACATCAATCTCTAGTAAATATAAGACTTTCATATAGTAACTCGTCGCAATATCAGGGCGATGACAATATCGATAATCCGGTATTAAAGTGATACGAGTATGAGTGATGGTAGTATTCACAAAGGATGCTTATTACAGGTAGTTCCACTTTGTCCAAGTCAAAGCGTCGCGACGTCTATGTCGTTCTGCGTGGACTTCACAAAAGACATATGTACCTTCATTGTAAGAGATGCTGGGATTTTTCAGGCGAAGCCTCTCTCAGGTAATATGTAATATGTAGTCGGAGAATCGAACACCAAGTACTAAGCGACGACTGTTAAATGTCGAAGGAAAATAATATATATAATTGTCTAAGTGTGTGTATGTATTTCTGTACTGGTCCTTCCCTCAACCATCCTTAGAGTATATATTAAAAAAATCAAAATTCTTTCGAATAAAAAACTAAACTTATTATCTTCGTATTAAAAACAAAGCAGAACATCTGAAAAAAATATCGATTGAAAATATTAAATAAATTTAAAATATTTTAAGATGTATTTAATTTGATAATGCATAATAATTCCACATTTTTATAGTTCATTTTAAAAAAAAATCTAATCGATAAAAAAAACAGAGCAAAGATGAATTCAAAATTCAAATATAACCGTCCTATTAAATATAATATATATAATTGTCTAAGTGTGTGTATGTTATATGTCTGTATTTCTGTACGGGTGCTTCCCTCAACCATCCTTAGAGTATATATAAAAAAAATCTTAATACTTATTATCTTCGTATTAAAAACAAAGCAGAGCATCTAAAAACAATATCGATTGAAAATATTAAATCAATTTAAGATATTTTTAGATGCATTTAATTTGATAATGCATAATAATTCCACATTTTATACTTCGTTGTTTAAATAAAAAATTTCTTCTAATTGATAAAAAATTCACTTTAAAACAAAAATTTATTCAAAACTCAAATTTAACCATCCTATTAAAAAACCAAGCAGAACATAAAAAAACATTTTATTAATGTCTATAATTCAATGCGTTAAGATCAATTTACATGTTTATAGAGAAATACCAATAAGGCGTAATAATATAATGTTGGTGATTGCAAACTAGGTAATCTTATTAGAGATTGTGTTGTTTTGTCCATGTTCTGAAATTGCACGTTCTGTTATATCGCTTTACTGATTTGTCTCAGAGTTGAAATGTCCGTTTTTGAGTTGACTGTTCCGAAATGTCATGTTCTGTCTGTCATGGAACTGTCAAAAACATCAGATACATTGATGAATTTAGTCACCAAAGGTTTCATATCATAGCCGCTCGTACTGTTTATCTGTCACTTGTCGATCTTTCTGATAACTTAACACCGTCTTTCACTTAAGATGGTAAAGCGCGTCATTACAAGTTTATTGATATATTCAAGGACAAATTAGTAAACAATTTACATATAATCATTTCGGATGTTTTTGATAGAAATGTTATCGAATGTGTCGAATTTTAGGGACTACAGAATTGCAGGTGGCCACAGTTTTCGTAAGTAAAGATTAAAAGAATAAATTATTAAGGTGACATTTTTTCCAACAAATTATGTTTAATAATTATTAATAATTGAAGTCTGTTAGTGCATTTATTCTAAAGATACAATTATTATCTAAAGAATTTGAAAAAGCTTTTTTATAAATGTACTAATACATTCTTAATAAAATTTATTTATTAAAAAAATCTTGTAAATGATCCGATAGTAGATATTTAATTTTTTACTAACCTAATCGAAAATAAGCAGCCAAAACCCATTATTAGACAGCGATTATATGGAAATTGTACTCTTTGTACATTTAACAAATAAAATTATAAATTTTCAGACTAAATCAATAAAAAATACTAAAGAAATCGTTATAAATACTATTTTTACATTGAATGGTGTATTTTTATCAGCTGTTTTGCGCAACATATGTGCTTATTCAAATATCTTTATTAATGATATTTATGTAACCAATAACATAGAATAGGTGCAATAAAATAATTTTGATCAGATTAAATTAAATGTAAATTTATGTTATAAAGAAAACAAACAGCTTTATGGATATATTATATAGTAGCGTAAATTGTGTAATTAAATAATAATGTGAGTTGGCGCCTGTGTATAGGCAGATCGAGAAACATGCTGTGTTTTTTTCAATCATTCGGCAATGGTTCAAATAAAAAATATTTTTTTATTAAAATGGGGCTTATTGCTGATAAAATCGCGCTTAAATTGTTTTGACTATATTATTAGTATTGATTTTTTTCAAACTCTATAAGCGGTGTGGTACATTTTTCATATGTTTGGTTTGGTTGATAGTTGCCAGACAGATAATTGTTTGATATAATCATGTTACCTGTATTAGTAAATCCTCTCGACGAACTTCTTGAAGTAGTACACCTTTAGTCGGTCTCGTCCGATACAAAATATAATATTTTTCAAAAGGTATTTGTTCACGCACTGTTGGGCGCGCCTCCTGCACCGTATCATTTCATATCGTGTCGTCACCGTCCAAACCGAAATTCTCTCCTCACTTCCTCAAATATATTTGTATTTTACTCGTACAACTTATATATGTATTATTATACAAATATATGACTCAAAAAATATCCGACAGCAAATGTGTATCTGTCACTTTGGCAGGCTGGCACTTAGAGCGAACGAGCTTCTTTGTCCGCATACAATATCATTTCACAACTATTCATATTATGGAGAATATAATAATATTATCAAATGTGTGACTCATTGAAAATCTCTCCTAAATTATGTCTTCAGTATATTTCATTGAAATTATCAACCGACTTAGAAGATCCAAGGAAAAGTATCGGGCAAGGATTTAATTCCCCGAGATCCAAGTCCCATCTTAAAAAGTTTTTTTTATGTATATATAAATATTTAATTAGAAAAAAAAACAAAATATTTTTCGGTGATTTTAAATATAAGTGTTATCATTTTAGGTATAATATTTTATCAAAACAGTTAAATATTATAGAATTACCGGTATGAGACAATTGATCAGGTTAAAAATAACTTCCGTACTTAACGAAAATATTGTCTTGCAATAAAAAATCACAATTTGTAAAACATACGCTCAATTGTTAATGTTAAGTACATTTTTATTTACGCAAAAATCAAAATTCGAAGGTAAAATCGTCCACTTTAATTGTTATGTAAATCACCATTGGTATAGCACATGGATAAAGTGATTTTTTTTAAGTACATACGGTATTTTTATTTTATTATACCTCTTTATAATCTTTTCTAAAGGATATATTGTATATTTTCCATATTTCACAGTTATTTTAAAATTATTTATTAAATTTGTACCATTGTCATTTTTTGAGAAAACAATTCACCTATGCATTTGAATGAAAAATAACCAAATAATAATATATACATTTTAAACAAATGCTACAATTAATTATATTTAATATGTTCAATTAGGAAATATATATTCTTGAATATATTTATAAGGCAATTTGTATCATTAAAGTAGGTCTTTATTCAAATTGAACCCCGATCCCGAGTGGTACATATGGGGAGAGAGGACGTCACATTTTGATTGCAGCTTGAATTGGGTAGATGGAATTAGTTTTACGCGGTGATTCAAGTATATTATATGAGTATGAAGGTGTATAAATGTGTTGGGATGATAATAGAGCCTTCCCAAAAACCTTCAGAGGGTTGGGCGATTCGTAGACCACCAGAAGATAATTCAAAATCCAATCCAATCCGGTGGCAAAGACTTTGTCAAAATCCTACTGAGAGAGGACTTCTTGGTGCGAGCTTTTAGCAGCTTTTACACTCCACACAGATATTTCAGTAAAATATGAATAAGATTAAATATTGGCATTATGAACATAATAACCGTGTAAAATAATGAGTATTATAATGGAATTTTTAATTTTATTTTTTCTCCCTACATAACGCTTGATTATATGCAAATGTTGATTTACCTGTCTAATTTTATCCTTTATTACGACTGAGAGATCTGGAATAATATTAATAAATTCTGAACGGTCGTTTTGATCTAGGTTTACTCTGATTTCCTGTATTGTAAGGTAAATACTGATCATTAAGTCGGTGACATGTGTAACTAGTAATAATTAAGATCACCGATAGAAAATAACACGCTGTTTTGTCTAAAAAACTCTCTCAAAAAATAGCTCCCCGGGGCGTAAATAAATTAAATAAAATGTATTTTATGTTGTAAGCAGATTTTCCAAGAGTTAGTATAAAAAAAAATGTGGTACAGGATTTGGCATAGAATTTTTAAATTACACCACTACTACTACTACTAATATTTATACTACTACTACTAATATTTATAAAAATTAAAAAAAATGGTGATACATAGGTATGCTTTAAATAAATAAAAAACTCAAGACTTCTATTTCTTCATCTTTCAAATTAAAACCCTGAGGTCAATTTCTTAGTTAAATATCAGCACGTTCTGCATTTTTGCACAAACCCTTTAGTACAAACCATCTGATTTTACAAAAAAACGTACCGATAACTCTTGGGTTTATTTATTGTATGAACCCTTTTTGAAACCAACCCCTATTAGTCTTCGCTATGATTAACGGAAGTTTTTTAAAAGAAATGATTTAAACCAGAGTGAAAAGTTTGTTTTGTATTGTATAAAATGTTTATTATTCTATTAGATTTGATCTGAAATATTTATTTTTGTTGATAACTCTGTTGGGTGTGCAAAGATCTTAATGCAAGGGTGGTATTCTAGCCGCCTGTCCGCAACACGTCTCTTCACCTAGTCTAACTCCACCCACAACCACCCACCCCGTGTAAAAGGGGTGGTAACTTTCAAGCTAAACTTTGCACCACAATGACAGTTAAATAAAATTGAACACACGCACCCTCCATTGCCTGTTTGCCACTGAATAATGATTACTACTTTGAATACGCAATAGTTTTACCATCAACTCTTCCCTTTCACACTTCTAATTGCATTCCTAATAACATGTGAGACTTCCAAGTGGCTGCGATTCTGATAATACTGTCACAATGTATTATGAATAAGAACAATTGATTAAAAGGCCCAAGTTAAAGTGGAAGAATGCAATGAAGAAGTCCAATTTTTTTATTAAAGTCAAGACGAGCCTAGTAATAGTTAAGATCACCAACAGACAATTAATTAACACTTTGTTATGTCTAAAAACCAAATTTGCAAAAACCCTGTCAAAAGCCCCTATGATATTTATATAAATATAAAATTTAAGTATATACCTATTTATTTTAGATCATTTTGTGTCGAAGTCTAGCTTCTAGACATTTCAATATTAGAAATGAATATTCAATATTAGAAATGAATAAAAAACTCTGAGGTTAGAAGGATTTTTTTATTTTATCAAAATTACATCATCTTAACATATTAGTAATAAAGTATATAATTGGTATTTAAAAACGAAAAACAAGTATTTATAATTTTATATACAGTGTTAATTATTATTATTAAAAAATATATATATTTTTTAAATATAATAACAAATCTATCTGGTTATTGCTAGTAATAAACAGAGCCCGCAAAATGCCATTTTGCCATTTTGCTACCTTATCATGCAATTTTTTTCTTAAATAAATATAATAATAGGTGAATAACGAAATCAATTTATAAGTGGTTAATTTATACTATTTTAACATATAATTTTTCACAAAAGTGAAATATAAGAGTCACCCAACATTGCAATTTTTTTAATTTTAAGAGCCTTTTTGCCACTTTTTTTTATTCATAAAAATAAGTGCTTATTTTTGGCGGACTTTGGTAATAATAAACCGCCATCTTTTCATAATAATTCGAACAAAATGGCCAGCGTTTGCAGGATAACCAAACTATGGAACTATGTATTTAATAAATAATTTTTTTTTAATGTATTTTAGCGATACCCCTTTTCTCTTAAAATTAATCTCATTGATTAAATAACCACACTATATAATTATGGTATAAGCATATTTCATTGATTATAATTGCTCGGACATTGTGCATAGTTTGCTCTCTTTCTTAGCAATAGTACGAGTCTAAGCATTGTGGCATGAAGTTAGGTTAGTATGTGTGGGGGTGGAACTGTTGTGGGGTGGTGGAGGGTGACATCCCATGAAAGGGGGTGGCTAGTAGAATTTTGCTGGCAGAGCCGCGGACCGTGAGTTTGCAAATGTCATTAGCGCATGAGGTGGCCCACTCACCATTGCCT